>CAWUDS030007126.1:0-7500 GCA_963859935.3 Lathyrus sativus
GGTAACAAACGTTCGCAAGAATTTCGCTTAAATTCGAACCCATAGCTGATGATAGAACTAGAATAGATATTTTCTGTTTCCTACTTACACGAGCCCATATCCTTGCTTTTCTATCCATTTTTAACTCTAATCTTCCTCCCCAATCTGATATTATTGTGGCAGTATAGACTGAAATTCCGTTATGGTCCAATTTTGACCGATAATAGATACCGGGGCTTTGCAATATTTGATTGACTACAATTCTGTATATTCCATTTACTATAAAAGTTCCCAGGGAATTCATTAGAGGAATGTTTCCAATAAAAATAATTTGTTCTTGGATATCCAGACTGTTTTTCCAAATTAATCCCGAGGATATATATAATTTAGAGGAATATGTAAGTAATTCATATACAGCATCTTTTTCTTTTATTGAGGGTTCGACCAATTGATATGTTTCCGCAAATAACTGAAATTCCATTTCTTGATCTGGATCTTCAATTTTTGGAAACTTTAAAAGTTCTTCTGTTAAGCCCCGATCAATGAATCTACAAAATCCTTCAAATTGTATTTGATTCAATCCGGGTAGTGTAGACATTCCTTCATTCCCAACCCCAAACATTTTTTATTCCCCCCCCTTTTTTATAGAAAATAGCCCATTATTTGCTGTCATTCTTCATCGAATCACATGAATAGAATAGATTTAGCAATAATGGAATTTCTGTTCTTTTACTTTACTGAATCACATGAAATTTTACCGAACTACGTCTATGAAATACCGATTATGAAAAGAGGAAATTGGATACTCCAATTAGAATTTGCAACAAAACAAACAAATAGAATTGAACTTGTAATATCAATGGAAACAAATTGATCCATTTCACCTAGACTTCGGGTCGGGGTATTTTTAACAATCTAAAAAAAATGAATTCTATTTGTACTATTAGTATAGTATGATATTCCGTATTCCCATTCGATTGATATCCCAAAAATAAATTCAGGATTTGCTCGGCTCCATGAGAGAAAGATATCAAAAATAAAATAATCAGAAAAAAAAAAATACCATTTTTTTTAGCCCTTTACCATTTAAAGTGTTCAAAAAAGAATAAGAATTCACAAAGAAGAGAGATATTTTGACCCTTTATTTTAGAATTGGAGGTTTGCAGTGCATAAAAAGACTTGGCATAGATCTAACTTCAACTATAGCTATCTATATATGTCTCTTACGTTATTGCAGGCCTATTTGTTCGAGACAGCATATGTTGTGTTAATTTTTCTATTCATTCATCAATCTATTTAATGAAAAATTGGCAAAATAATGAAAGTACGAGAATTTATTGAAAATTCCCTGTAATCTAGAATTGATACCCGATTAGATAATGTGTAACAATGAAAATGGATATTCTGGAGTTGACATATATTAACAGTTCTTCTTATAATGGAAATAGAGAAGGATTCTAAAAAATCAAGATTCCTGAATTCTTCCGGAATTTGTAATTAATGGTTGCTTGCTATTTGTCCCGAAATTTTTACTTTTCTTTTGTGACTGAAAAGGTATACGTTGGTTTTTTGGAGAGGAGGGATATTCTGATCCATTTTTTTTTTATCAGGTTTTTTGGCGGCATGGCCGAGTGGTAAGGCAGGGGACTGCAAATCCTTTTTCCCCAGTTCAAATCCGGGTGTCGCCTGATCGACAAGATAATGTATTCCGTTTTGTTCATACAAAAACTTTGTCTTTTTTCCATGTGGAAGCAAGGGAAAGCGTTCTTGTCTTGAGACTTGTTTGATTCAAAATTCTACGCATTAAAATGCTTTCAATCTTTGCGTCTCGGATTCCATGAAAAATGAATTCGAGTAGTGAAATAAAAAGGAATAGATCAATCTTGAAGTCAAAGTCTTTTCACTCTACTACTGCTGTAGTGTCTGTCTACTGATTGGGTCTTGAATTAGATTGGATAGGTAGGACGGGGAATAGAATTCCATTTTTCGTTTCGTTGGCGAAGCGATAGAAGAAAAACCTTCTATACAAACTTATGTCCAATATATGAACGCTTCTGCATTTTTTCCATATTTGTTAGCTTAATGAAATTGAATATTTCGATTTATTTTTTTTTTTAATAGTTCTAATTTGATATTAATATTTTTTTTACTATGAATTTCATTTAATGTCAAAAAAAAGACTTCTAGTAAGATTCCGTTAGTATCATTAGTATCAAAAAGGTTTGGTTCTACAGAATATTTGACCGCTAGAAAATAGATTCTAGAATTCCCAATTCTTACACACTATAATTATTATATATTATTGGGCCACCCAGAAGAAGTAAATCAACTAATTGCTTCTTTCTTTTATTTTTCTTTCAAGTTGAAAGAAAAAGTTTCGACAGATATTATCCAGAAAAAATGTTTTGAACCAATTAATGAAGTTCCTTTTTCATTAAGATCCTAAAAAAAGGAAATGGAATTTTTGGAAACATAGAATAAAGTTATCTATTGACTCAATTACCAAAATATTCTGATTATGAATAACTCAACGGGACCCCCTCGAATTCATCAAAGAAAGAGTGGATCCCTGTTGAGTTCTTATGCTTTCATTTCGAAAACGAAATTCATCCGATTATTACAGGGATGATCCCAATCCGGAATATGAACCATAAAAGAAAATACCAATTAAACCGATCACAACAATACCAGCTACAGTACCTATTATCCAAAGAGGAATTCTTCCAGTAGTATTGGCCATTTATTTATCCCACTTTCCTCCACATTTGATCAAGTAGTAAGTCATACTAGAGACCTAAACAGTCATAGATAATTATGAAATGAGATCCTTCCGAATAGGATAAGAGAATTCCTAATATATATACTATTATCTTAATTTCTATTAATTGAAGAAATAATTTGAAAATAAAACAGCAAGTACAAAAATGAGTAATAAACCCCAGTAGAGACTGGTACGATTCAATTCAACATTTTGTTCATTTGGGTTTGATTGTGTCATAGCTCTATAATTCGGATTAGGTTTATCGTTGGATGAACTGCATTGCTGATATTGATCCCAAAAAAGAAACGGTGGGTACCGCTAGTCCGTGAACAGCCAACCATCGTACTGTAAAAATGGGATAGGTCCTATCTATGGTCATTGGAGCCTCCTAAAAAGATCTACTAAATTCATCGAGTTGTTCCAAAGAATCAAAACGGCCAGTTATTAAAGGAATTCCTTGTCGGGTTTCTGTAAAATACTCGTTTGGACGGGGGCTTCCAAATACATCGTAAGCTAAACCCGTGCTGACAAATAACCAACCCGCAATGAATAGGGAGGGTATAGTAATGCTATGAATAATCCAGTATCGAATACTGGTAATAATATCAGCAAAAGAACGTTCTCCTGTGCTTCCAGACATGCCGAGCTCCACATATTCTTATACAGTCAAAGGGGGATCGATTCCATAAAAGATCAGATCAGTAAGTATAAATTGACTGAAATTTTATTTTTGGTTACGATCGGCAATGGAGTACCAAGGGTCTCTTTTGAATCGACGCAATCAGTATAGCTATCCTTCTTCGAAGACAGCAACGAAATTTCACAATCAGTGACAAGATCAACTACTACCAAATAAAATTTCTTTTTTTCTGGTTGTTTCGATGTACTGAATCGAAAATTCCTCAAAGTTTAAGACTATAATATAAGATAGGGGTTCTTTACATTGATTCTTTCTTAGCTTCGGACTATAAATGGAGGATCAATGAAAATGTGGTGAATAGCATGAATTGATTTCTAATAATATAATTCATGAAGGAAATAATAATATTTCTAGAATTCAATTCGATAGGAAACATAGAAATATACTTTTTGGGGGTTGTCGAAGATCCTTTTTGTTAGAATCCCTTCTTGAATTTCATTTTCCAGAATTCAATTCATTAGTCGTCCAGTAACACGTAACAATAATATCAATATCAGTAGACACATATCCAAGAATGACCTATTCATAAAAACTTGCCCTTATTTTAGGCTTGTTTTTTTTTTATGTTATCTGGCGAAATAAAAATTATTTTTAACAAAATAAACTCATTCTGTACTCTGCACAATTTTATATTAAAGTAATATGCTGATGTCAGGCAACTGCATCATTTTTTTATGCCAGTGGGTGTTCCAAAGGTAGCCTTTCAAATTCCTGGCGAGGATGAAGCTACTTGGGTTGACTTATACCATCAACTTTTTTACAGCAGACTTCTTTTTTTAGGTGACGAGATTGAGAGTGAACTAGCAAATCAAGTTGCTGGTATGATGATATATCTCAGTTTAGAGAACAAGAACAAAGATTTGTATCTGTTTATAAATTCTCCCGGCGGAGAGGTTATGTCTGGAATGGCCATTTTTGATACTATGCAAGTTGTAGAAGCACAAGTACATACAATATGCATGGGATTAGCCGCTTCAATGGCATCTCTTATTTTGGCAGGAGGCGGAATTACCAAACGTCTAGCATTTCCTCACGCTTGGCGCCAATGATTCTTATTTGTAGAAGAAGACTATGCCTACGCCAATATGAAGTAAAAAAAGCATGGCACTCTGAGTTCGATATGCAAAAATAATTTTTTTTTAAATCATTCGATTCTATATCGAAAGAGTAGTAGGAAAAAGGGGAAGGGGTATTTACAATTTTATATTTCCTCTTATCTATTAATTAGAGCCTCTTTTAGTGTCACGATTTTTTTTTTACTTCATTTGAAAAAAAAAAAAAGAAACTTTGGGATTGCTGAATCAAAAACTACACGAAATTAAGAGAGCAACGGAATCATCATAGTCTTTAAATTTTTTAAAATATTCTAAAAAAAAAAAAAAGAAAGATGGTTATTGGATTCTTTACTGATCTGGGTCTGATAGACCCGGTATATATATATATATATTTTTATTTCTTCAATGAAAGGTAAAAAAAATGAAAAATTAAAAGTATAGAGCCGTATGCTATATAAAAAATCCAAAAGATGCTTGCCTGTACGGCTTTCAATTTAAATTGAAGTTCTTTTGAATATCCCTTCTTTCTTATTTTTTTAAGTCAAGATTGAGAGAAAAAACCAAAATATATTATACTATCAGGGTAATGATCCATCAACCTCATAGTGCCCCTTATGAGGGACCATCAGGAGAATGTATGCTGGAAGCAGATGAAATGGTGATACTTCGAGAAACAATAACAGCTATTTATTCGCAAAGAACACGCAAACCGGTATGGCAGATATCTAAAGACCTGGAAAGGGATCATTTTATGTCACCCGAAGAAGCCCAAGCCTACGGAATTATTGATTCCGTATCAGATTCTTTGCCTACGGAAGCAATTTTTGATTCCGGAGCAGATTCTTTTTTTTAAATGCAAAATTTGCATATGTCAATATTGATAGTTGGAATCAATATTGATGTTTGGACTATTTCTGTCCTTTTTATTCCTACTAAACACAGAATTTGCTTTCAAACTATTTCTGTCCCCACTATTTTTTTTCTTCTGGGAATAGTGGATTTATTCCTAAACCTTTGTCCCTAATAAACACAGATTTATTCCTAATAAATACATGCATGAGATGTTGTCTTTTCTCTTTTTAATCGTCTTAACAACCAGATTTCATAGAGTCGAATAAATTCTAAATGGAAATTATTGGGTTAGGATTGATCGAAACCAGCTCATTATGTATATGATTCACCATGCCAACTATAAAACAACTTATTAGAAACGCAAGACAGCCAATCCGGACTGTAACAAAATCTCCCGCTCTTCGGGGATGCCCTCAACGCCGAGGAACATGTAATAGGGTGTATGTGCGACTCGTTTAGATCATATACTCAAATTAAAAAATCGATTCTATTAATAAGAATTGTATATATATAATTCTATTGTGTATAAATTTTGTATCAAATTTATGGTTTCTCAATTGGTGCAAACCAAATCACCTTCATTTTCAATTTAAGATGCAAAGTATATTCCCCTTGGGGATAAAGTAGTTTCCCATTAAGCGGGAAAAATCCTATTTGAAAGAAAAACAAATTATGCCCTAAATTTAGAACGGACTAAGAGGGTCAACTACCCAGCTAATCTTCATACTTAAATACCGTTACTGTATAGCTAGATTTCATTGTGAAAGACCTATTACTAGATATTTCATGGGTAGAGCCCAGAAGTGTGAACTGTACAAATTCACAATAACATTGATTGAATCAAGATTCAATGAAGGAAGGGGCTCCGGTGTATAGAGAGGACCTCACCGTTTAACAAGTAATCATAGAAACGATGGAACCCACCATTTCTTTGTTTATTTTATTTACTATGGTTTTTGGCATACCTAGTATCAATAGAAGTTATTATTTAGAGTTTCAATACTTATACTTAGAAAAAATGAAAAAAAATCGTGGTTGGGAAGGTTATAGTAGCAAAAGCCATTGGAATTTTTATTTTATATATTGGAAGAATCCATGTTGTTAGTAATATACTAGAAAGGATAAAAGAATAACTGAAAGAAAAAATCAAAATAGTTATTCATCGAAGTCTCATTTATCCAATGATCAGAACTAAACGAGGATCCATCGCTCGAAAACGGAGGACAAAAAGTCGTTCCTTTACATCAAGCTTTCGCGGAGCTCTTACTCGAACTATTTCGCAACAGAGAAGAAAAGCTTTGGTTTCGTCTCAGCGGGATAGAGATAGGAAAAAAAGGGACTTTCGAAGTTTGTGGATCAGTCGAATAAATGCAATAATTCGACAGAATAAAGAAAAAATCTACTATAGTAATTTAATGTATAATCTGTACAAGAATCAATTGCTTCTTAATCGTAAAATCGTTGCACAAATAGCTATATTAAAGGGGAATTGTCTTTTTACGATTGCCAACGATATCATTAATAAAACTTCCCCGGAGAGTGAACTCCGGGAAGGTGGTAGAATAAAAGAGATTTGTATGATAAAATAGAATTCATATGAATTATGAAAATAATAAACCACGCTCAAAAAAAAATACCAATCCGCATAAACTTTGAGTTTAGATTCAATTAATGAAGTAAAGTAACTCTATTTTTTTTTTTTTAGAACAGGAGTTCTAGTAATCGACTTGCTTTTTTCATATTTTTTTTTTTTTTCATATTTTTTTTCATATTTTTTTTTTGCAATTTTAAGAAGAGGTGACGAACTTCCAAAAGGTAACAAAGATAAAATACGAGCTTGTTTTATAGCAATCGTAATCCATCGTTGTTGTTTTAAGGTCAATTTATTAACACGTCTAGATAAAATTTTGCCTTCTCGAGTGACAAGTTTGAAAAGTAAACTCAAGTTTTTATAATCAATTCGATCCCCAAATTGGATTAGGGGCGACCTCCTACGAATTGATTTCTTCTTCTTCGATTTAACAAACAGTAGCTTAGATGATTTAACAAACAGTCGCTTAGATTTATCCATGGTTTGTTTATTCCTATACCGAAAATCCCGTTTGTTATAAAACAAAGGATTTGTTTTAGTTATATATATTCTTATTTTTTTT
>CAWUDS030007126.1:12500-30589 GCA_963859935.3 Lathyrus sativus
GTTGTTGAGAGGGTTGCCCAAAAGCAGTATATAAGGCATACCCAGTAAAACTTACAATTAAACCGGATATAGAGATGGCAATTAGGGTTGCTGTTTCCATGATTCTATAATATCAAGACTACAATGGATCTATAGGGTAAGATCCTTTATCTACAGCGGAATGGTATACAAAGTCAACAGATCTCAATAAAAAAATAGGATTTATGGCTACACAAACCGTTGAGGGTAGTTCTAGATCTGGTCCAAGACGAACTGTTGTAGGAGATTTATTGAAACCATTGAATTCAGAATATGGTAAAGTAGCTCCGGGGTGGGGAACTACCCCTTGGATGGGGGTTGCAATGGCCCTATTTGCGGTATTTCTCTCTATTATTTTAGAGATTTATAATTCGTCCCTTTTACTGGACCAAATTTCCATGAATTAGAGAATTCGATTCACAAGAACCAACTAACTAGCTTTTCAATAGAAAAGTCAAGTTTAGCATTTAGATCGTTCATTTTTAGACCATTCCATTTTGATTTGGTAGTTGGACCGCGAAACTTCTTTGTTTCTCTATTTCCGGAATATGAGTGTGTGACTTGTTATAATGGATCCTATTGATAGTACAGAACATAAAATGGATACGTCATCTTATCTTGATAGATGGCTTTACCCCGTCAGATATTTATTCTAGTATCTGGAGCACGGAATATAGAAAATAAATAGATTCTAAAGTGTTAGAACTATGATTCATACTTAATATTTATATTTAGACCTCGCAACCGGACGAAAAAAAATGAAAGAGTTAGAAGAATTCATTTAGAAAAAGAAATGGAATTTTATTCGGCCGCCGCTTATCCATTTCTTTGTATTTTTTTTTTTTCATTATATCTATTTATTGAAATTGAATAAGTGATGATCTAGCAGTTCTTACTCAGGGAATTCTTGGACTTCGATTAAAGGTTTTTTTGGAAATCATCGTGGTTCTGGTATGAATCTCAGGTTTTCCATTGATTCTATAGGGTCTTAACAAGAAAATTCTTATCAATAAAAAAAAAAAACAGAAGTCAAATCTTATTACATACACAATACAAAAAAAATGAAGTAAATAATAGAATATTCAAGAGGCCTGTAAGGATCAAGAGAAAAGACGAGTGAGCCGACTTGAAATTTTGGCATTATAAACACTAAGAATATCTTGTAGATTTCTATTTTTTGGATCTTCAAAAAAGACTGGAATCATAGGATTAACTTCAGAAGTTTCAAACTTTCTATTACACATATCTGTTTTCCAAATAACCAGTATTTGAGTCTTTTTGTTTGAGCCGTACGAGATGAAATTTTCATATACGGTTCGAAGGGGGGTTCCTTGGTTTACCTATCTCAATAAAGTCTATGATTGGTTCGAAGAACGTCTTGAGATTCAGGCCATTGCCGATGATATAACTAGTAAATATGTCCCTCCTCATGTAAATATATTTTATTGTTTAGGAGGAATTACACTTACTTGTTTTTTAGTCCAAGTAGCGACGGGTTTTGCTATGACTTTTTATTATCGTCCAACCGTTACGGAGGCTTTTGCTTCTGTTCAATATATAATGACTGAGGCTAACTTTGGTTGGTTAATCCGATCAGTTCATCGATGGTCAGCAAGTATGATGGTATTAATGATGATCTTGCACGTATTTCGCGTGTATCTCACTGGTGGTTTTAAAAAACCTCGCGAATTGACTTGGGTTACAGGTGTAATTTTGGGTGTATTGACTGCATCCTTTGGTGTAACTGGTTATTCTTTACCTTGGGACCAAATTGGTTATTGGGCAGTCAAAATTGTAACAGGTGTACCCGATGCTATTCCTGTAATAGGATCCTCGGTGGTAGAGTTATTGCGCGGCAGCGCTAGTGTGGGACAATCTACCTTGACTCGTTTTTATAGTTTACATACTTTTGTATTACCTCTACTTACTGCCGTATTCATGTTAATGCACTTTCCAATGATACGTAAGCAAGGAATTTCCGGTCCTTTATAGAGAATATGAATCATAGATATTTGTAATAAATCATTTGGGGGAGGAGTAATAGTATTTCATTGCTACAAATATGCATTATTTTTTTTGAATAAGACATGTATTTGGATATTTCCCTTCCACTTAACAAAATAAATTGGATTCTTTATTTGACATACACGAATAGTGGAAGGGAACTCTCCGAAAAAAGAATGGATTATGGGAGTGTATGACTTGAACTATTGATTGGGCCATGCAGATATATGACTTCATCTTATCTGCCACATTTGAATTCACAATTAAATGTGTCTTTGTTCCAACCACGGCGCCAGTCCTCTACAGAGGATAGTCAGTCCGGTTCGCTTGAAGAAAATATTTTCTATGATCAGACTCGATCATATCCTGTGCATGAACAGGCTCCGTAATATCCAGTAAAATAAGTAAAATGATATAATCTAAATTATGTAACATGTATTTCATTAAACTTAATAGTATGGAAATGCATTCATTTCCTATGCATTGACTCAATTTATGATACTATCGGAGTTAAACAAGTAGATCTAAAGAAAAAGCGGGTTGTATTATATTAGTAACAAGTAAATCCTTTCTATGTCAAAAATTCCGAAAATTCTTTTTTTGAGGTATACCAGGCGAAAGGTTTGAGATCACCCAGAAAGAACTTTGGATTTTGAAAACTTACTTGGGTGAAAAGCATTTACTTAAAAATAAGAACTGAATTTTTTGCATTTACAATGGATAGTTGTAATTTCGAAAAAAAAACAATTAAATCCATTTTATTACATATTATTACATAGAATCATGATATATGAGTGACTAACATATAAAGAATTTCTATGTCTGCATTCAGTTTGTTTGATTCGTGCTCGAGCCGGATGATGCAAAATTATCATGTCCGGTTCTTTCGGAGGATGGATCTATAAGAATTCACCTATCCCAATAACAAAAAAACCTGATTTGACGGATCCTGTATTAAGAGCGAAATTGGCCAAAGGGATGGGTCATAATTATTATGGCGAACCCGCATGGCCTAACGATCTTTTATATATTTTTCCAGTAGTTATTCTGGGTACTATTGCCTGTAACGTAGGCTTAGCGGTTCTCGAACCATCAATGATTGGGGAACCCGCGGATCCGTTTGCAACTCCTTTGGAAATATTGCCCGAATGGTATTTTTTTCCCGTATTTCAAATACTTCGTACCGTACCCAATAAATTATTGGGCGTTCTTTTAATGGTTTCAGTACCCGCGGGATTATTAACAGTACCTTTTTTGGAAAATGTTAATAAGTTCCAAAACCCATTTCGGCGTCCAGTAGCAACAACCGTCTTTTTGATTGGTACCGTCGTGGCTCTTTGGTTGGGTATTGGAGCAACATTACCTATTGAAAAATCCCTAACGTTAGGGATTTTTTAAATTGATTCTATTGTCAAATAAAATATCATGACAGGTGTATTGTGTATCTAGGGAAAATTCACTTTGAAATGACTAATCCCTAGATCCATCTATTTCATTTTATACCTATTCTGAATATATTGATTTGTGCTAAAGATTCAAATTTAATATTGGAAGCTTTCTTTTTATAAATAAAAAAAAAATGAAAGATTCAAAAAAATCCAATGGATTTTCAATTTATACAAAATGATTTTCGATTTGTAAAAGTTTAATATATTTTTTAAATCTTCTACGCGAAAATGTTCAATTTTCATAAGGTCTTCTTGACTCTTATTCAAAAATTCAAATACTGTATGTATATTGGACTTTTTAAGACAATTATAGATCCGGGGAGGCAATTCTAATTGGTCAATAAAAATGGATTTCAATGTAATTTCTTTTTGAGTGTTCGTTAGTTTATCCTTAACGAATCTATCATGATCATGAAAAGTAAAAAGGGGCCAAGTCATTTTGTGTTGATTGTTTTCCAAATTGAAGTTTTCTTCTTCTGCATGTAAAAAAGGAATAAATAAATCAATCAAATTCCGGGAGGCTTCATAAAGTGCTTCCTTAGGAGTGAAACTTCCATTTGTCCATATTTCGAGAAATAGTATGTCTTGTTTTTCATTTCCATTCACATAAGAATGAATACTATAATTTGCATTTCTAACAGGCATGAATACAGCATCTATAGTATAACTTCCATCTTGAATGTTGTTTAGTGTTTTTATACGATATCCCCGCTTTCTCTCAATTTGTAATTCAATACACAAATTAATAGGTTCCGTTAGGTTAGCTATATGTTGTGTCTTATCAATGACTTCCACCGAAGGTGGTAAAATGATGTCTTGAGCAGTTACATATCCAGGACCTTTGAAAGAAATAGACGCCTCCCGAGTTCCATACAGATTACTTCTCAATACAATTTCTTTCAAATTCATTAAAATTTCATGTATTGATTCTTGAATACCTACTACGGTAGAATATTCATGTGGTATTTTCTCAGATTTTGCACGTGTGATACATGTTCCGTCTATTTCTCCGAGCAAAATTCTTCGCATTGCAATGCCTATTGTATCTGCTTGACCTTTCAGAAGTGGAGACAGAATAAAGCGTCCATAATAAAGACGCTTACTGTCTACCCTTGATTCAACACACTTCCACTGTAGTGTCTTAGTAGATACTTTTAGTTTTTCTCGAATCATAGTAATCTATTTTTATGAAACTCTTGATTTAATTGTTTATTTCTCTTGAAATCTTTTTCTTTCATATTTATTGTTAGTTTTACACACGTCTTTTTTTAGGAGCCCTACATCCATTATATGGTATAGGGGTTACATCCCGTATAACGTTTAATAGTATCCCACTTCGAACAATAACTCTTAATGCCGCATCTCTTCCTCGACCGGGACCCTTTATGCTGACGTCTGCTCGTTGCATGCCTTGATCGACTACTGTTCGAAGAGCATTTCCCGTTGCGGTTGTAGCGGCAAATGGTGTCCCCCTTCGTGTACCCTTGAATCCACATGAACCGGCGGAGGACCAAGAAATCACCCGACCTCCTACATCTGTAACAGTCACAATGGTATTATTGAAACTAGCTTGAATATAAATAACCCCCTTTGGTATTTTACGCGGATGCTTACGCGAACCAATACGTCCAGTTTTCCGTGAACCAAGTTTTGGTATAGATTTTGCCATTTTTTTTTTATTTAAAAAAAAAGATAAGTCCGAAATATATGGATATATCCATTTCCTGTCAAAAAGGATTCTTTACTATTTTCTAACTAGTTATTCTATTGTATTCTATAATTCGATTAATATAGAATACCCTTTTTTCAAATATTAAGCAATAAGCAATTCTATTTATTCGAATACTTATAACTATAGACTAGATTCGAATATAGAATCTAAATTTTTCGATTTGTATGATTTAGTATTTAAGAAAAGGGCTTTCCATTAATAAGATTTTGAATTCTATTCAAAATCTTATTAATGGAAAGCCCTTAATTTATATTAATTTAATATTTTATATTAATTTAATATTATCCTTGTCGTTGTTTATGTTTTGGATTCGAACAAATTACTATAAGTCGACCTCGCCTACGGATCAATCGACATTTTGCACAAATTTTACGAACAGAGGCCGCTACTTTCATATTTTTAACTCCTTAGAAATTAAATTGAATACCAAATTTATATATTGTAAGAAAATGGGGTTTCCTTACATTTTGAACTTAAAATTGTTCCTCCTAAAAAATATTTTCAAGTTATAAAAGAGTCGGGTGGTCGTCGTCATCGACGTCCCCAAGAATAGAAACCCTATCAATCAATAGGGCCAAAATCTTCATCAATCTCTTCCAAAATCAAAATCTGCCGACCGGCATTTCGAGAATAATGTTGATACAATAAACTGTGTACAAATTCTCGATCATATTGCATATATCCTACAACAAAATATGAATCTGAGGTGGCTGCTGAGCTCACCTTTATAAATAAGCCCTCATACTTAAGGTCTTTGTCTATTTCTGCTAGAAAATCGTCTGCGTGTTCCGAAATCGGAATATAGAAGGTTACCAAATGTAAGGTAATCATAGAGAAATATCCTTGGGTGTTTTTTTTTTTCTCTTGAAATTCAATTTACCTAAAGCAACCTGCAACGTTGCAGGTTGCTTTAGGTAAATTGATAGATTCAATAAAATTAAGCGAAGTACCCACCATGATCGTCATCGTCACTAGGACCAGCCAAAATAACAACATCCAAAGGGCCCCAATTGGGATCCAGAAGCGCACCAAACAAAATATTCATATGGGCTTCTAAATAAAAGCGATACAATAAAAATCGTGTTTCTCTTCGATTATATTGCGAATACATTCGGATAAAATAGAATTCTGCGGAGGGTTCTACTGGGTCTCTAACTATAAATTTGGAGTCGTCATCCTGAAATTCTTTTTTCATGACTTTCATAAAATCGTCTGTGTGTTTCGTAATCGGAAGAAGTAATTTTACCATATTAAGCATATTATCTCACCTCCTATTTTTTCTAATCGAGCCTGTCGATCGGTGATTATACCCCTAGAAGTAGAAAGAATTACAATCCCTATTCCTCCCAAAACTTTTGGGATTTTGGGATAGTTAGAATATATTCGTAGACCGGGCGTACTAATCTGTTTAAAATTTAAACAACTTTTAAAAGGATATGATCCTTTATTATTTCTTCTATACTTTAGAGTTAAAACTAAAAACTTTTTGTTGCTTTCTCGATGTTTTCTGACGTTTTCAAGAAAACCCTGTCGTAAAAGAATTTGAACAATGTTTTCGTTCATCTTAGTGAACGGTATTGGAATAATTCTTTTTCTATTCATGTCCGCATTGCGTAACAATGTGAACATATTTCCGATCATATCTTTGTTCATGATAGCCTCCTGTAATTATGTTTTTTTATGCTATTAGGTGGAAGATAATAGGGTTTTCTTTCTAAGATAACGGAGCTGTTTTTTTTTTTTTATTTATAAGAGGTAGAATAACCCGGTTGAAGAGAGTATATATTTCATTTTTATTTTAATATTTTTCTCGAAAATAAACAAATGAAAGGCTTTTATTCTGTACATGTTAAATCATGAATTAGTACATGGAATCTCCAATAACCCTTGATGTATGTATCCTTAGGTCTATGTGTGTATATGGACCATAGATCCTGTTCATGGATATTTATGTATGGATCCCCTTTATATTTATATAATATATATATAAATCCTACTACCGATTCATGGGGATACTCCATCAAATATCAAGTATAACGTATTATATCAGATTATAGCACCTCGGGTGCGAGTGAAATTATTTTAGTAAAATTTAACTGTCTCAATTCTCGGGCTATTGCGGAAAAAATTCGAGTTCCTTTTGGATTTCCCTGTTTATCAATGAGAACGGCTGCATTATCATCATATTTTATTATTATACCATTATGACGTTTTAGTTCTTTAGAGGTACGTACAATTACAGCTCTGATGACTTGAGATCTTTCTAACGATGAATTTGGCACTGCTTTTTTGATTACAGCGACAATAATGTCACCCATATAAGCATACCGTCGATTACTAGCTCCTATGATTCTAATACACATCAATTCGCGCGCTCCGCTATTATCGGCTACATTTAAATAGGTTTGAGGTTGAATCATATCCTTTTTTCTTATCTTTCAGTCAAAAAGTTGAAATAAAAAAAATATTGTGTGTTCAAAAAAAAAAAGAAACGGAGAATTTCCTTTTTTCATACTAACATTCGTTCTAATGATTATTTGGAAAAAATGAATTGAGTTCGTATAGGCATTTTGGATGCCGCTATTGAAATCGCCTTTCTAGCGATATTTTCTGGGACCCCTCCCATTTCATAAAGTATTTTTCCGGGTTTAACAACAGCTACCCAATATTCAGGCGATCCTTTTCCCGAACCCATACGCGTTTCGGTAGGTCTTACTGTAACTGGTTTGTCTGGAAATATGCAGACCCATATTTGTCCACCCCGGCGAACATTTCGTGACATTGCCCGTCGACCCGCTTCTAGTTGTCTAGATGTGATCCAAGCGGGCTCAAGTGCCTGAAGAGCATATTTTCCGAAGCAAATTTTATTACCGCGAGAGGCGTTTCCTTTTAATTTCCCTCTATGATGTTTGCGGAATCTCGTTCTTTTTGGGTTATAGTTGATGGTTATTTCTCAATTCCATCTCTATTACAGAACCGTACATGAGATTTTCACCTCATACGGCTCCTCGCAAATAAATCGATTGAAAAATCTGGAACCGAAAAAAGAATAATAATTAAAATAATATACACTAATATACATATTTTTTTCTAAAATAGAAAATGAAATAGAATCGCGGGATTTTCGCGGGCGAATATTGACTCTCTGATTATAAATTGAAGATGTAATGTTGGGTTCGTCCACAACTCCTCAAAAAACCATGAATTTTTAGTTTCTTCCGCCATCCCATCTAATGAATCAGTAAGATTTCTAATTTTCATGGAATCTTTTGTATTCACAGGTTCCGTCGTTCCCATCGCTTTTCAATTTATGGTTAGGTCTAAATTCTACAATGGAGCTGCTTTAATAAGATTAATAAGATTTTGTTTTTTTTTTATTCTTTTTTGTTGAATCAACCCTCTCAGTTTTCTTGATTCGTGGCTCTTTATTCGTTTATTCTAATATTCATCCATATATGGATGAATTTTGAATATTGATGCTTTATTACACTACTTTTTATGAGATGACCAATAGACCTTTACATAGTAGAATTCTATATCATTAATATCCTTTTTCTAGCTTTCTTTCACCCCTTCATTTATCTGTATATTCTTATTGCTTTACAACTAATAATTTTATTTTTTTATTTCAGTTGCTATAATTATATCACCACATAGATCCTTATTTTGATTTTCTATTTTCGGCAGTTCTTTCTATCCAGATAATGGGAAGCGATGAGTAGGTTTTTTATAGTAATGAATTCTACGAATTTTTGTAGAAATTGAAACACTCAAAAAAAACCAACGAGTCACACACTAAGCATAGCAACTCCTTCATTCTAAAATGATTCATTAATTTTTTTTTATTCAATCTTCCAAATTTTGTAATTTCTTCAACGTAAAGTATTTCAAATTGTCATTTTTTGTTTTAAAAAAAGATGCAACGTTATAAGGGAAAGTTGATTAGTCGTTGTTTAGAAGTTTTGAAATATCCAGATTTTGACTCCGAATACCCCAAACAAAGTTACAAGTGGAACGGAACAAAAATCCATTGGAGCTCGAATGGTTTGTAGAGGAACCCTACCTTCTCTCGTCCATTCGACACGTGCAATTTCTTTTCCTTCCATACGTCCCGCAATTTTTATTTGAACTCCTTTTGTATCTGCCTGTTCAGCTAATTCAATACCTTTTTGCATTGCTTTACGAAACGAAATTCGATTCCGTAATAGTTCGCTTAAAAATTCTGCAACAATTTTAGCGTCTCTATAAAGATAAGGACTTGGAAGTTTTGTAATTTCAAGGTCGAGTTCTCGGTTCCCACAAGTTACTTTTTTTTGCACTTGAGTCTTTAATTGTTCGACTCTTAGATCCTTAACCTTTTCTTTTAAGGAGTCTGGAAGTCCCATATAGATTATCACTTTAATCAGATCGATTCTTTTTTGAATCTTTATTCGTCCCATTCCATAGCCAGAGATATCGGTCTCGAATTCACAGGATTCGGGTACCGTTTTTTGTATAAAATTATTGATACAATATCGTATAATTTTATCTTCTTTTACATTCTCGGAATACATTTTTGGTTTTGCAAACCAAATAGAATAATGACTTTGAGTTGCACCAAGTCGGAAAACAAGCGGATGTATTTTTTGGCCCATAACCACCACTCGGTATCTTTTTGTTTATCCATAATTATATTTTTTTTTATTAAACTTTCTATATCTTTATTTCTTTTTCTGTTGCAGAATAATACAATTCTTTTTATTCTGCAACAGATTGAGTAATTTATTAATTAATCCGAATCCTCATAATGTTCATTTTTATCAATGATGATTGCGAAAAGTATCCTAAAATGAATGGGAAAATTCACTTCAATGATGATTGTGACCTGTATTTTTAAATATATGGTAAAAAAATATAGGTCCAAGGGTAAATTGAGAAATATATTTTTTCTCATTTTTTGGATACCCTCCCAAGTTTTCGAGTAGGTGAAAATTCTCCTAATTTATGGCCTACCATACGATCTGTTATATAAATAGGTAAATGCTCTTTTCCATTATGGATAGCAATGGTATGCCCAATCATTGTAGGTATAATGGTAGATGTTCTGGACCAAGTTTTTATTAACTCCTTTTCTCCTTTTGTGTTAAGCTTCTTTATTTTTCTTAATAAATGATTGGCTACAAAAGGATTTTTTGTTCGTGAACGTGTCATAGTTAATTATTCCTCCTATAATAACTAAAAAAGTTAATTTTGTTCTCTTATATTTCCAATTCTAAAATATAGAATCTCTAAAAAAAGAAAATCCTATAATGTCCCAGTAAATTGCTATTTTCTTTTGTAAAGACGAAGAAACAAATTCTATTTTATCTACGCTTACGCTCGACTATTTACTACGGCGACGAAGAATCAAATTATCACTATATTGATTCGTTTTTCTAGTTCTTCTTCCAAGTGCAGGATAACCCCAAGGAGTTGAGGGTTTTTTTCTACCAATTGGGGCCCTCCCTTCACCACCCCCATGTGGATGGTCTACAGGGTTCATAACGACCCCTCTTACTACAGGACGCTTGCCTCGCCAACGTTTAGCTCCGGCTCTGCCCAAACTTTTCTGGTTTACCCCAACATTCCCTACTTGTCCAACTGTTGCTGAGCAGTTTTTGGATATCAAACGGACCTCGCCAGAAGGTAATTTTAATGTTGCTGATTTACCTTCTTTTGCAATCAGTTTCGCTACAGCACCCGCTGCTCTAGCTAATTGTCCACCCTTTCCAAGTGTTATTTCTATGTTATGTATGGCCGTGCCTAACGGCATATCGGTTGAAGTAGATTCTTATCAAAACCCCTTCCCAAACTGTACAAGCTTCTTCCAAAGCATACGGCTTTCTGGATGTAGATTCTAATATCTATACAGCTGCATCTTATATATCGTTTATTTCGTAGATTATAAATGACATAACGAAGTACCATACCACATGAGTGGATATATATTATACGAATCCAAATCTTCCGAATGACTCATGTTATGATCTTCTACATCCTAGGTCTTTCTGTTCCGTTCCTTCATCTGGCTTATGTTCTTCATGTAGCATTCAGACCGAATGACTCTATGAAATTACGTTGCTACTTACACCTAGTACGGGTAACGTAGGAGACATTTCTATTTTTTCCCGGGGGAATCCTTAGAATTACCACTGCTTCGCTTTCAATTTGTCCTTGACCATCAAATGAAATGTGAATAATCCGGATCTTCCCCTTATTTGTTTGAAACGAGGAGCGCTTCGTGTTCTGTCGGTGCTTGAAACAATTTTGTCTTCTCCATATTACTATATCTCTAGGGTCAATAATGGTATATTAGCAACTACTGAACTCAATCACTTGCTGCCGTTACTCTTCAGTTTTCTGTTGAAGTCTATCCTGTAGAGGTACTCCAATTGGATAAGAGATCGATTTCTAGGTTTCGCCATAAACCTAATTGGTTACTTCCAATTACGTAAATCAATAGTTCAAACCGCACTCAAAGGTAGGGCATTTCCCATTTTTATAGGAACTTCTGTACCATAAACAATGGTATCTCCAATTATAGCCCCTCTGGGGTGTAAAATATATCTTTTCTCACCATCCCCATAGTGTATGAGACAAATGTGTGCATTTCGATTAGGGTCATATTCTATAGTTATGATTCTACCATATATGTCTTTTTCATTGCGTCGAAAATCAATTTTACGGTATAGACGCTTATGACCTCCCCCTCTATGCCCTGCGGTAATAATTCCTCTGGCATTACGCCCTTTACAACAATGATGTTGTCCAGAAATCAAACGATTTCGTGAATTGGATTTCACTTGACTGTTTAAGGCTCCATTGCGTGTGCTCGGGCTCGAAGTTTTATGTATCGCCATGTTATTAATTGTTTAAGTTCTTTTCTTTCTAACTAAGAGGTGGAATAGAATAACCCGATTCTAAGGAATCGAATAAGCCGGTTCAAGCATAATGATCATACGTTTGTAATGCATTGTATGTCCCATAATAGGTCGCATTCTTCTACCGTTTCTTGGGAGTCCATCGTCCATTGATACAGATCAAATGTTATTATAACTATTCTAACATAATTGGATTGAATCGACCACACCTTTGTTATTGATGGATGATGAGATTCCATTGATATTGATACGGATCCAATCGTTTTTTTTTTGAAAAGAAGATAAAGAATGAATATAGTCAATATAATTCAGATAATCATGTAGCTGTATTTACAAATTTCATTCTGTAACAAAAATCGAGTGGGGGATATTTCTATGGGGATGCATCCAGTAGGAATTGAACCCACGACTTCGCCAATTATGAGTTGGGTGCTTTAACCACTCAGCCATGGATGCTTCGAGGAAACCCTCCGACTTCATCACTAACCCAATTTCAATTGAAGTCAAATCTTTTGGATAAATCAATTTCTCCATGTATGTATCCTTTATCTAATACATACATAGAGAAATTGATTAAAGATAAGATAGATATATATCTATAGATTTCGACTTTTTTATTGATCACTCCTAATAGATATCAAATACATCTCTGCACAAATCGAATTGATATAGAAAGTATCAATTAGAATAAAAAAATGCGGATATAGTTGAATGGTATAATTTCTCTTTGCCAAGGAGAAGACGCGGGTTCAATTCCCGCTATCCGCCGTTACTTCTGTATTGAATAGTATATTTCTTTATATTATCAAATATATATATAAGTGAATTTCCATTTTTATCCAAAATGGTGCGGAGACAGGATTTGAACCCGTAACCTCAAGGTTATGAGCCTTGCGAGCTACCAAGTTGCTCCACTCCGCCATGCCATAAGAAGAACAATTGACAATTAATGGAAAACAGAGATTGAATTTGCCTGCCGCCCCTCCACCATATCTGTACAAATAGAATAAACCATTTATACGGAATGGTCAAGGGACCGTCCTATGATCGCAGATCATCAAAAAGAATAAAAAAATGAAGAGAATTTTTTATTCTTACCAACTCGATCTTGTTGCACCGGGCAACAAACATTGGTGAACCATTTCACGAAGTGCGTGTCTAGATAATCCAAAGTGTCGATAATTACCTCGTGATCTTCCAGTCGCAAAACAACGTCGATGAAGACGTGTAGGTGCACTATTACGCGGTAGTGCTTCGAACTTTGCCTTAATTTCCCATTTCTCACTTAACGACTGAGCTTTGCTCATTTCTTTTTTTGGAGATCGTCGAATCAAATGATATTTTTTTTCCAATTTTTGCCTCTTCTTCTCCCTGGCAATGCTACTTTTCTTTGCCATTATGATGATGATTCATTTCCTATTAGTATCAATGATAGAAATAAGTCGGATCCTAGATGTAGAAATAGAAGAAGCACCTTCTTCATACAAAGAGATTCAATTTTTGGAGATACAATAAAGAATGAAATTAACCAAATTTACCTGATGTAGAGGCAATCAAGAAAGCTGCATAAGTAAATATATAACCTACCGAAAAGTGGACTAATCCAACCAATCTTGCTTGGACAATCGAAAGAGCCACAGGTTTATCTCTCCATCGAATCAAATTCGCCAAAGGTGTGCGTTCATGAGCCCATGCTAAAGTTTCAATCAATTCCTGCCAATATCCGCGCCATGAGATTAAGAACATAAATCCAGTAGCCCAAACAAGATGTCCAAATAAGAACATCCACGCCCAGACTGATAAACTATTCATACCAAAGGGGTTATATCCATTGATAAGTTGTGAAGAATTTAACCATAGATAATCTCTTAACCATCCCATCAAATAGGTTGAAGATTCATTAAATTGTGAAACATTACCTTGCCATAATGTAATGTGCTTCCAATGCCAATAAAAAGTAACCCATCCAATGGTATTTAACATCCAGAAAACTGCCAAATAAAATGCGTCCCAAGCAGAAATATCACAAGTACCACCTCGTCCCGGACCGTCGCAAGGAAAACTATAACCAAAATCCTTTTTATCCGGCATTAACTTGGAACCACGTGCATCTAAAGCACCTTTTACTAAGATCAATGTAGTTGTATGTAAACCAAGAGCAATAGCATGATGAACCAAGAAGTCTCCAGGCCCGATTGTTAAGAATAGAGAATTACGATTCTCATTAATAGCATTTAACCAACCCGGCAACCATATGCTTCGCCCCGCATTGAGCGCCGGACTATTCGTTGAAGATAAAAGTACATCGAAACCATATGAAGTTTTACCGTGAGCAGATTGTATCCATTGGGCAAATATGGGTTCGATCAAGATTTGTTTCTCCGGAGTGCCAAAAGCAAGCATGACATCATTATGGACATAAAGTCCCAAAGTATGGAACCCCAGAAATAGGCTGGCCCAACTTAAATGGGATATGATAGCTTCTTTGTGCTCTAACATTCTTGCCAATACATTATCCTCATTCTGTTCGGGATTGTAATCTCTAATAAAAAAGATAGCTCCATGAGCAAAAGCCCCCGTCATAATAAATCCTGCAATGTATTGATGATGAGTATATAACGCAGCTTGAGTAGTAAAGTCTTGTGCTATAAACGCATAAGCAGGTAACGAATACATGTGTTGAGCTACCAAAGAAGTAATGACCCCTAACGAGGCTAGAGCAAGGCCTAATTGAAAATGAATTGAATTATTGATTGTGTCATAAAGACCCTTATGTCCACGCCCCAATCTACCCCCCGGAGGAATATGCGCTTCTAAAATATCTTTTATACTGTGCCCAATACCGAAGTTAGTTCTATACATATGACCAGCAATTAGAAAAAGAATTGCAATAGCTAAATGATGATGGGCCATATCGGTAAGCCATAAACTTTGCGTTTGAGGATGGAATCCCCCGAGAAGTGTTAGAATGGCAGTTCCCGCGCCTTGCGAAGTACTAAATAAATGATTACTAGAATCGGGGTTTTGAGCATAAAGATTCCACTGACCTGTAAAAAATGGCCCTAATCCTTGAGGATGAGGCAATACACTTAAGAAATTATTCCATCGAACATATTCTCCTCTGGATCCTGGAATAGCCACATGGACTAAATGCCCTGCCCAAGCTAAGGAACTGACTCCAAATAGTCCTGACAAATGATGATTGAGGCGGGATTCGGCATTTTTAAACCACGAAACGCTCGGTTTCCATTTCGGTTGTAGGTGTAACCAGCCCGCTAATAAGGATATGAAAGAAAGAAATAATAGAAAAATAGCTCCAGTATAAAGATCCTCATTAGTACGTAAACCAATTGTATACCACCACTGATAAACACCGGAATAGGCAATATTCACTGGGCCAAGCGCACCCCCTCGCGTAAAAGCTTCTACAGCCGGTTGACCAAAATGGGGATCCCAAATTGCATGAGCAATAGGTCTTACATGTAAAGGATCCTGTACCCATGCCTCAAAATTTCCTTGCCAAGCTACATGGAAGAGATTCCCGGAAGTCCACAGAAAAATGATTGCTAATTGTCCGAAATGAGAAGCAAAAATATTCTGATAAAGACGTTCCTCAGTAATATCATCATGACTCTCGAAGTCATGTGCGGTAGCAATACCAAACCAAATACGACGAGTAGTGGGGTCCTGAACTAAGCCTTGGCTAAACCTTGGAAATCTTAATGCCATAATGCTTTTCAAATCCTCCTAGCCATTATCCTACTGCAATAATTCTTGCTAAGAAGAATGCCCACGTTGTGGCAATTCCACCCAGAAGGTAATGTGTTACTCCTACAGCACGTCCCTGTACAATGCTTAAGGCTCTAGGCTGAGTAGCAGGAGCAACTTTTAATTTATTATGAGCCCAAACGATGGATTCAATAAGTTCTTGCCAATAACCACGCCCGCTGAATAGAAACATTAAACTAAAAGCCCATACAAAATGGGCGCCTAAGAAAAAAAGACCATATGCAGATAATGAGGAACCATAAGACTGAATTACCTGGGATGCCTGCGCCCATAAGAAATCGCGAAGCCACCCATTAATGGTAATCGAACTCTGCGCAAAGTTTCCTCCTGTGATATGAGTTATTACTCCTTGATCATTTATACTTCCCCAAACATCTGATTGCATTTTCCAACTGAAATGGAATATTACTACAGAAATTGCATTGTACATCCAAAATAATCCTAGGAAGACATGATCCCAAGCGGATACTTGGCATGTCCCCCCTCTTCCCGGGCCATCACAAGGGAACCGAAAACCAAGATTTGCTTTATCCGGTATCAAGCGTGAGCTACGAGCAAATAGAACACCTTTTAGGAGTATCAATACCGTCACATGAATTGTAAATGCATGAATATGATGTACCAAAAAATCTGCGGTTCCTAATGGAATAGGTAACAAAGCTACTTTGCCGCCCACTGCCACTAAATCACCACCGCCCCAAGTCAAACTGGTGCTTGTTGTTGCACCAGGGGCTGTTGTGCCAGGTGCTAAAGCATGGGTATTTTGTATCCATTGAGCAAAGACAGGTTGTAATTGTATAGCGGTATCTGAAAACATATCTTGAGGGCGCCCTAAAGCACTCATGGTATCATTATGAATATACAACCCAAAACTGTGAAAACCTAAAAATATACACACCCAGTTGAGATGTGATATGATTGCATCACGATGTCTAAGAACACGATCTAATAGATCGTTGTATCGAGTAGTTGGATCATAGTCTCTTACCATAAAAATGGCTGCATGTGCAGCAGCACCAACTATGAGAAAGCCCCCAATCCACATGTGATGTGTGAACAATGACAGTTGTGTACCATAATCAGTAGCTAGGTATGGATAAGGAGGCATAGCATACATATGGTGAGCTACAATAATGGTCAAAGAGCCTAACATAGCTAGGTTAATAGATAATTGAGCATGCCATGACGTTGTTAGGATCTCATATAGCCCTTTATGACCCTGGCCTGTAAATGGACCTTTATGGGCTTCTAAAATATCTTTTATACCATGACCAATACCCCAGTTAGTTCTATACATATGACCCGCAATGAGAAAAAGAATTGCAATAGCTAAATGATGATGTGCAATATCAGTAAGCCATAGACCACCAGTTAGTGGGTCTAATCCTCCACGAAAAGTAAGAAAGTCCGCATATTTTGACCAATTCAAGGTAAAAAATGGGGTTGCTCCCTCAGCAAAACTTGGATAAAGTTGAGCCAAAAGATCCCGATTCAAGATAAATTCATGAGGAAGTGGGATCTCTTTGGGATCTACTCCAGCATTTAGAAATTGGTTAATTGGTAAAGATACATGTACTTGATGCCCCGCCCAAGAAAGAGACCCAAGTCCTAGTAGACCTGCCAAATGGTGATTCAACATGGATTCTACATCTTGAAACCAAGCCAATTTTGGAGCAGCTTTGTGATAATGAAACCAACCAGCAAAAAGCATTAAGGCTGCAAAGACCAACGCACCGATTGCAGTACAATAGAGTTGTAATTCACTAGTTATTCCAGATGCTCGCCAAATCTGAAAAAAACCGGAGGTTATTTGTATTCCCCGGAAACCTCCCCCTACATCACCATTCAATATTTCTTGGCCTACTATTGGCCAAACCACCTGGGCACTAGGTCGAATGTGAGTAGGATCATTTAGCCATGCTTCATAATTTGAAAAACGAGCACCATGGAAATACATGCCACTCAGCCAAAGAAAGATAATGGAGAGTTGACCGAAATGAGCACTAAATACTTTTCGGGAAATCTCCTCTAAATCACTAGTATGGCTATCGAAATCATGAGCATCAGCATGTAGGTTCCAGATCCAAGTAGTAGTATCAGGTCCCTTAGCTATTGTTCTTGAGAAATGACCAGGTTTTGCCCATTGCTCGAAAGAAGTTTTTATGGGATCCCTATCTACCAAAATTTTGACTTTTGGTT
>CAWUDS030007127.1:0-26338 GCA_963859935.3 Lathyrus sativus
ACTCTGCGGGGAACAAATATCTGAATACTGCAACACTAGCTGCTCAACAACTAGCTGGAGAAATATCGACCTGACATCACCGTCAGTTATCCACATTAACTTCTTCTGATATTGCCTTCAGACAACCACATCACCCAACATCGCCGCTGGGGGGCTAAACCACCTGACATCGCCGTCAAGAACAACCATAACTCGGGAAAACAAGCGTCCAACATCGCCGCTGGAGGCCTAAACCTGAATCACCAAAATACCCAACATCGCCACTGGAGAAAATACAACAATGAACAAAATACCCCGCATCGCCGCTGGAGAAAATACATCTGACAGAATACCCCGCATCGCCGCTGGAGAAACACATCTGACAGAATACCCCGCATCGCCGCTGGAGAAACACATCTGACAGAATACCCCGCGTCGCCGCTGGAGAAAATACAACTGACAGAATACCCCGCGTCGCTGCTGGAGAACTAAATCTGTCAAAATACCCTGCATCGCCGCTGGAGAACTAAATCTGACAAAATACCCCGCATCGCCGCTGGAGAACTACATCTGACCTCGCCGTTGGACAATCGAAATACCCCGCATCGCCGCTGGAGAACCACATCTGACATCGCCGTCGGATAATCGAAATACCCCGCATCGCCGCTGGAGAAAATACAACACTGAACAAAATACCCCGCGTCGCCGCTGGAGAACTACATCTGACATCGCCGTCGGACAATCGAAATACCCCGCATCGCCGCTGGAGAACCACATCTGACATCGCTGTCGGATAATCAAAATACCCCGCATCACCGCTGGAGAAAATACAACACTGAACAAAATACCCCGCGTCGCCGCTGGAGAACTACATCTGACATCGCCGTCGGATAATCAAAATACCCCGCATCGCCGCTGGAGAAAATACAACACTGAACAAAATACCCCGCATCGCCGCTGGAGAACTACGTCTGACATGCCCAACATCACCGCTGGAAAACTGAATCTGACATCGCCGTCGGAAACAAACATCGCTCTGAGAGACACTCGACGTCGCCGTCGTATAAACATCATCTCTACTGGGGATTTACAGAGTCTGACCTCGCCGTCAAACAAACATCCAACCTCGCCGTCGAACAAACATAATCTGACCTCGCCGTCAAACAAACACTCAACCTCGCCGCCGAACAAATCCAACATCGCCGTCGAACCAATCATAATCTGACCTCGCCATCCAACAACATTCAACCTCGCCATCGAACAAACATCCAACCTCGCCGCCGAACACATTCAACATCGCCGTCGAACCAATCATAATCTGACCTCGTCGTCAGACAACATTCAACCTCGCCGTCGAACACAAACATACTCTGACCTGGGGTTCACCCCTGGTAAATGGAACAAAAGGTACACCTCGCGTATTTGAAACTACTCCGCTGGGAATGAGAGACTTGACCGAGCGCACTCTGATCTGGGGTTCACCCTCAGAACCATAACGAACATCGGAATACTGCTGCACACTGCCCGCCGTAGAACTTCAACATTAAAGATATATGAAACCCTGGCCCCCGGCCACTTCCAGCTTCAGCTAGAAAAAATCTTCAAGTAACTCTGAATATAGATGGAACCCTGGCCCCTGGCCACTCCAGATCCGCTGGAGAATCTTCAAGTATTTATGAAGATAGATGAAACCGTGCCCGTCGGCTATTCCAGCTTCAGCTAGAAAAAACATCCTTGGCTTTCAAGGATGTAAACTTTGCCCGTCGGCAACTCTGCAGGAGGTATCTTCGACTTCAGTCTGAAGAAATGGTCCTTGGCCTTCAAGGATACATGGATCTGCCTTCAGGCAACTCCACCTCTGCTATAGAGCATCCGAGACTTCAGTCAGGGATATATTTCGGCCTTCAGTCCGAAAAATGAATCCTAGGTCATTCATGACCTTGGGGATAACCTTGCCCTTAGGCACCTTCGCTTCAGCTTAGGAAATCTGTGACTTCAGTCAGAGAAATGGTATCCAGAGCCATTAATGACTCTACGGGGATTCAAAACACTTTGCCTTCAGGCAAAACTCCGCTTCAGCTGGAGAAACATCTTCGACTTCAGTCAGAAGAACCACTATTCACTAGATCGCCATCAATCATCGCCTCAGGACAACTGACTTGGCCTTCAGACCAACACGGATCATCTTGAATACAAAATTTTGGAACCTTGTCTTCAGCCACCCGTTGATTCATCAACAAGGAAATCTGAACTCACGGGAACCTTCTGATACCGCCCTCAGGCGTTTGCGAAATCCATCTTCGGATTAGACATCACTGTTGGAGCAGACACATCACGCTGCTAAGGACTTCAAGAATCATCTTGAACCAACAACTCCGTCGGGCACCTTCAAGAATCATCCTGAACCGATAACCATTCTGGAGACTATATTCTGCGGAGTATCCCAGGAATCTTCCTGGGCAACTCTTGCTGGGGGACGCTACTGGGGAGCTCAAGAATCATCCTAAGCAAACAACCGGGAAGCTGTACTGAGGTCTTAAGAATCATCTTAAGCAAACGACTCTGCTGAGGAATTCAAGAATCATCTCGAACTGAAGAATTCGCTGGGGATCTCAACAATCATCTTGAGCGGGCGACCGTGGGGATTACACCGGGGTCTTTAAGAATCCTCTCAATAAAGCGGCCTTGTTGGAGAGAATATCAGGAATCGTCCCGAGCAACTGGCCTCTTGGTGGAATACCTGTAAAACAAGAATGATAATGACCTAGATCATGCTTATGATGCATATGCTTCTGCGCTATGCCCCACACGGTGGAAATGCTATGCGTTTATACTAAATGTTGTGCAATCATGCACAATGCCATGCAACGTTAAATGCTATGCAGTCATGCACAATGATGCGATCCCGTCAGCAAAATAAATGCCGAGGGGAGATTCTCCTATCAAGGAGAAAGAACTGCTCCGGTAGAGGAATCATCCCGCTGAGGAGAACATGGACACGCCAATATCAATCGGACTTCGTCTGGGGAATTGATCTTCCGGCTGACTGCTGCATGGAAAACAACTTCAGTTGACTTGCTGCAGGGGGTCGAAGCTCTACGAGGACTGGGACCTGCTGATATCCGTCGTGAGAATGAACTGCGCGGCCGTCTCGGCTACTCTTCTGGGGAGGATAACTCCGTGGGGAAACAACTTCAGCTGCTCCACACTCCACTGGGGGAAAACCAATCATGATCTGATCAACTTCCAAGGACTCGGCTCTCTTGGGCATCTGCAAACTCGGCTGAGGAAGGAGAAGTCATTCAGCTTCGTTGGAGAGAGTGCGACTCTGGGGAAACACAGCATTAGCTGCCCCACGCTCTGCTGGGGAAAATTGATCATGATCTGATCAACTTCCAAGGATTCTGCTTTTCTGCGGACTCAGCCAGGGAGAGAAATCATTCTACTTCACGGGAGAGTACGACTCTGGTGCGGAATTTCAATTTCGCCGGGGAAGAAAGAATCATCTGACTTCGGGGGAGAGTACAACTCTGCAGAGGAATACGACATCAGCCGTTCCAACACTCTACTGGGGAAGAGGGAATCATCCAACTTCAGGAGAGAATACGGCTCTGGTGAGGAATCTCAATTCCACCGGAGACTTTACTGAGGAAACACGAGCTTCGGCACCCGAACACTTCTATGAAATCTGCACTTGTGACCCGGTGCTGGGGAAGACACCATTCTTCGGTGCTTGATTCAGCTGATGAGGTGACGTTCCTTCAGGATGCGTCTGCTTGGGAAAGAGAATCATCTCTGCGTGGGGTGACATATCAATGCTCGCCATCCTGCGTTCAGATTCTGCGGAGGAGAAGCTACTGAACTCTGCTGGAGAAGGAGGGCTCGCCCTGCTTCGGGGATACGCACGGCATATCTTCTGGAAAGTGCTACACCTGCAACAACACAAACAAACAAGACAAGATTCCCTCCTCAAAGGGTCCTATCCAAGTTATTATCTCGTGACAATATTCAGTTAATCAATTGTTTCAACAATCAATGGGCCTAGGCCCGTAAGTTTATGTATGCGCATTTTATTAGAAAAACATCAGCGTTTTCATTCGCAAACAAAACAGATAAATGCTAAACAGACAAGTAGAATTGCTGAATAATGTGCATTTTATTGATGATGAACCCCTGAATGGGCAAAAATGTTTTACAACAGAGGCAAGCTCCTGGAATGAGGAAGCCGCGCAAAAAAAGAAAACATAAATATACATCAGTATATACAAATGTCGGCAACGAGGTGTAGACGAACACCATGAGTTGATCCCTCTAAGACCCACTCGACTTTGATACTTCTCCGACGCTTCAGCTTCGGAAGAGATTGATTCAGATAAACGGCCCTCAGGTCTTCCAAACCACTAAACAATGAAAGTCCATACGCGGAACGCTGTCATTTGCTTATTCAAATCCCTAACTTTTGCGTGAACCGCCCTTTACGGGTTTTCAGTTCACCGGGATACCCTTTTTTGCCGAAGCCGCCCAGTGTAGGTTTTCGACTTCGCGGGTGTACATTTTTTCAATATATCCCTAATTTTTGCCCGAACCTTTTATTCTGTTTTTGGTTCGCCGGGATGCCCCTTTTTTGCCTGGACTCTTTCTTTTTTGTCCAGCGGGTCTTTTTCAAGCAAAGTATTTTTTAACTGCGTCCGCGTTCACCGGGGATGCAAAATCTTCACCATCCATCGTGGATAACAACAAAGCTCCTCCTGAGAAGACCTTGCTGACGACATACGGCCCTTCGTAATTCGGAGTCCATTTGCCCCGGTGATCGGAGTGTGGCGGAAGAATTTTCTTCAGGACGAGATCACCCGTCTGAAAGCTTCTAGGACGCACCTTCTTATAATAAGCTTTCTTCATTCGGCTTTGGTACAGACGACCAAATGCAATCGATGCTAACCTCTTCTCGTCCATCAGGCTGAGTTGGTTCAAACGATTCGTAATCCATTCTGCCTCGTCGAGTTTCACATCAACCAAAACTCGCAAAGAAGGAATCTCCACTTCTAGCGGTAGGACAACTTCCATACCGTACACCAAGGAGAAAGGAGTTGCCCCGGTCGATGTACGCACCGTCGTACGATAACCGTGCAAGGCAAACGGCAGCATCTCGTGCCAATCTTTGTACGTCACAACCATCTTCTGAACAATCTTCTTGATGTTCTTGTTGGCCGCTTCAACAGCGCCATTCATCTTCGGCCGGTAAGGAGATGAGTTGTGGTGTTCAATCTGGAAGCTCTGGCACAGCTCCTTCATCATCTTGTTATTCAAATTCGAACCATTATTAGTAATGATCAGCTCGGGAATTCCATAGCGACAGATGATGTCCCTCTTTATGAACTTAGCTACCACCTGCTTGGTCACATTAGCGTACGAGGCTGCCTCCACCCATTTGGTGAAGTAGTCGATAGCTACCAGAATAAAACGATGACCATTAGACGCGGTAGGCTCGATCTTGCCTATCATGTCGATGCCCCACATGGAGAACGGCCAAGGGGAGGACATGACATTCAATGGGCACGGCGGCACATGAACTTTATCAGCATAAATCTGGCATTTGTGACATTTCTTCGCGAATCTGAAGCAATCCGACTCCATAGTCAGCCAGTAATACCCTGCTCTCAGGATCTTTCTCGTCATGGCATGCCCGCCGGTGTGCGTACCAAATGTGCCCTCATGGACTTCTTCCATGAGCATACTTGCCTCTTTCTCATCTACACATCTGAGTAGCACGAGATCGTGGTTTCTCTTATACAACACTCCATCAGGATTGAGATAAAAGTTTCCAGATAGCCTCCTTAGAGTCTTCTTATCCTGGGTTGACGCACCCGCAGGATACTCCTTGGTCATAAGGAAGGTCTGGATGTCGTGGAACCATGGCTTGCCGTCAGTGGCATCATCGATTGTGAACACAAACGCTGGTTTATCAAGACGCGAAAGTACAATTCTTGGAGCCTCATTCCAATAATTGACCTTATACATTGAAGCCAGCGTGGCTAAAGCATCAGCCATTTGATTTTCAGCCCGGGGTACATGATGAAGTTCTACTCGGTCGAAGAACGGAAGCAGCCTCCTGGCATAATTCATGTACGACACTAAATTCGCTTGACGAGTTTCCCACTCCCCTTTAATCTGATTGATTACGAGCGCTGAGTCACCATATATGTCTAGATTCTTGATTCTCAAATCAATTGCCTCTTCTAGACCCATAATACATGCTTCATACTCGGCTTCATTGTTGGTAACTGGAAACGTCAGTCTCGCAGTAAACGGGATGTGGGATCCGTGAGGAGTCGTGATGATAGCCCCGATACCACTTCCATAGGAATTAACCGCTCCGTCGAATATCAACATCCACTGAGACTTCCTATCTGGACCCTCATCGGGCAATGGCTCATCGCAATCCTTCGCTTTGAGAAACATAATGTCCTCGTCAGGGAATTCGAACTTCATCGGCTGGTAGTCTTTGATTGGCTGTTCGGCGAGGTAGTCAGACAATACGCTTCCCTTAATGGCTTTCTGAGAGACGTATTGAATGTCATATTCTGTTAACACCATTTGCCACCTGGCAATCCTGCCCGAAAGAGCCTGCTTCTCGAAGACGTACTTGATCGGATCCATCTTCGAAATTAGCATAGTGGTGTGGTTGAGCATATACTGTCGCAGACGTTTGGCGGCCCAGGCTAATGCACAACACGTCTTCTCCAGCATCGAGTATCGAGATTCACACTCAGTGAACTTTTTACTCAAATAATAAATGGCATGCTCTTTTCTGCCCGTCTCGTCGTGCTGACCGAGAACACACCCCATACTATTCTCCAGAACCGTCAGGTACATGATTAATGGCCGTCCAGCCACTGGGGGTATCAAGATTGGAGGTTCTTGAAGATACTGCTTTATTTTGTCGAATGCCTTCTGGCAATCCTCATTCCAAGTAATCGCCTGATTTTTCTTTAAAAGCTTGAACATCGGTTCACAGGTGGCCGTGAGCTGAGAGATAAACCTTGCAATGTAGTTTATTCGGCCCAGGAAACCACGAACTTCTTTCTCTGTTTTCGGCGCTGGCATTTCTTGGATAGCTTTTATCTTTGCAGGATCAACTTCAATTCCTCGTTCACTAACGATAAACCCCAATAACTTTCCGGACCGCACTCCGAAAGTGCATTTGTTAGGATTCAGCCTCAGCCTGAACTTCCTAAGCCTTTCAAACAGCTTCAATAGGTTGACCAGATGCTCTTCCTCCGTTTGGGACTTTGCAATCATGTCATCAACATAGACCTCGATCTCATGATGAATCATATCATGAAACAAAGTTACCATTGCTCGCTGGTAAGTGGCCCCTGCGTTCTTCAGACCGAAGGGCATTACCTTATAGCAGAACGTGCCCCAGGGGGTAATAAACGTCGTTTTCTCCATGTCCTCCGGTGCCATCTTAATCTGATTGTAACCGGAGAAGCCATCCATGAACGAAACACGGAAAACTGGGCTGTATTGTCGACCAACACATCGATATGAGGCAACGGGAAATCATCCTTAGGGCTCGCCCTGTTCAAATCCCGATAATCGACGCACATGCGTACCTTACCGTCCTTCTTCGGTACAGGCACTATGTTGGCGACCCACGGAGGGTAAGTGGTAACGGCTAGAAATCCTACGTCCAACTGCTTCTGGACTTCTTCTTTGATTTTTACAGCCATGTCTGGTCTCGTCCTCCTGAGCTTCTGCTTGACTGGAGGGCAATCTTCTCGCAACGGCAAGCGATGAACCACGATACCAGTGTCAAGTCCGGGCATATCCTCATATGACCAAGCAAAGATGTCACTATACTCTCGAAGTATCTCGACCAGTCTATGCTTGACATCATTCTGCAACGCAGCCCCTACTCTGACATTTCTGACGAGCTCCTCAGAACCCAGATTTATGATCTCAATATCCTCCTCGTGAGGCAGAATAACCTTCTCCTCTTGTCTCAACAAGCGGGCCAACTCTTCCGGAAGGTCTTCGTCTTCATCAATCTCATCCTCGGCTTGATAGATCGGGCAATCAAAGTCGTAGTGAGCCGTAGAGGGTCCAGAGTCGATGTCGTCTGTTACGTGGATCCTGCAATAACAAGGGTTAAGTTTAAAGCAAGAATATGCAGGTTAGCACGAACCTCGTTGCCATTTTACTGTTTTTTTTTTGAAATAAACATAAAACAGGAATAACAGAGAACACAATATTTGATTACGAAGAAAACGCCTTTTATTTATTAACAAAATGCATGCACATAATCCAACAAGGCCCTGACAGTAAAACCACTATGCTCCGGGCAGGACATAGGGTTGTGCAAAGATTGTAAAAAGCAAATCATTACTCTTCACTTGTCAGCTTGATAATCTCCTTGATGGTCCAGTTGTGGAGGCGCTCGCCCGACTTGCTCGGTTGAATCCAGGCGTCAAGATCGCAATCACTGTCCCCGCTGTCCTCCGACGTAGCGTTGATGCTCTCGAAAATTACTCCCCCCTTGGTGAATAGGATCGGCCCTTTCCCACGAGACGAGCTGCCAGAAGAAGATGAAGCTTCAGCCCCAGGAGAATACCCCAATCCAAACTTATCCTGTTTGATTGGTATATCCAAGACATGCCCCAGCCTGAGGTGGAACCGGCTTCGACAACGGCCCGCGCTTCCTTAAACGAGGAGAGATTCATCTCCTGCTTCTCTGCGACGACAGGAGCTACCTCCTTCACCCTGACGGTTTCAAATGCTTGGCAAAGAGTCTCATGGATCTCGCCATCCATTTTGACGTATTTAAAGGACGACAGGTGGCTTACCATAATGTCCTCTTCACCACAGACGGTCACTATGCTGCCCCCAACAGCATATTTAAGCTTTTGATGCAGCGTGGACGTCACGGCACCAGCAGAATGAATCCATGGCCGACCTAAGAGGCAACTATAGGCGGGCATGATATCCATGATATAGAAAACCGTATTGAACGTCTCTGGACCAACTTGAATTGGCAGGGTCAACTCTCCGAAGACGTGGCGCTTGGTCCCATCAAAGGCTTTCACGACCAGATCACTGGGCGTGCAAAGCAATCCATGGGTATCCAACTTCATCAGTGCCTTTTTCGGAAGCACGTTAAGCGAGGAACCCGTATCCACGAGGACATGTGACATAATCGTGCCTCTGCACTCTATTGAGACGTGCAAGGCGCTATTGTGATCTCTTCCCTTAGGAGTCAGCTCCAGATCTGTAAATCTCAGCCCATTACCAGCATTAACATGGGCTACTACCTCCTCGAGTTGATTTACTGATATCTCCTGCGGCACGTATGCAGCATTCAACACCTTTAGTAACGCGTTGCGGTGCGCTTCAGAACACAGCAACAAGTTAAGAATCGAGATCTTTGACGGAGTCTGATGAAGATGATCTACAATTTTGTAGTCACTCTTCTTGATTAGTCGCATGAACTCTTCAGCATCTTTAACCAGCAAGTCTTTCTCTGCCCCTGCAGGGATCTCTTCGACAGCTTTACCTTTACCTTTATCCACAGCGTCAGCCCGGACCACTTTCTCTGCTGCAACCTCTGCTGGCGCAAACACTCTTCCGGTTCTAGTGATACCACTGACTTCAGTAAGATTCTGCACAGTCGATCCGAACGGCTCAAGCTCTATCTTCTGACCATTACAATAAACTTCGGCGCCATAATGCCATGGAACGGCATTGGTACTCTCGAATGGGATTGGTCTGGCCCTGGTGATGATGATAGTAGGCGGACGAGGCGCAGAAATAGTAATAGGGTGACGAGGAATAGTAATGGTAGCAAATTCATCTGCCTGCTTTAGCACGACTTCCCCTGATGCACTCTCAATGCTCCGGCTGAACTGCAAAATACCCTCGGACATCAAACTTTGGATACCTTCGATCAGCTGCTCACACCCATCAGGAAGTGTAGCACAAGCCATACATAATTCTCCACATCCAGGAAAGAAGCCTTTCTTCAGCAGCTTAGCCTTGACAAAACTCAACGGCGTCTTCAAATCTTTGACATCAGTCAGCAAGTCTGAACTCTCCTCAGTGATAACAGCATTCACTCCGCCCCCCTTGTGATGAGGCATCGGGTTTTTGGTAACGTTGGGCACATTGTCAGAAAAGTTGATGACCTTGGCGTCCACCAAGTCCTGGACTTTGTGCTTAAAAGCTTTACAATTCTCAACCGTATGGCCTGGCGCCCCAGTATGGAACTCACAAGTAGCATTGGCATCATACCTCGGTGGTGGTGCCCCTGTTAAGGGAGCCATTGTCCTCTTTTGAACCAATTGGAGCTGAAGCAACGTTTGCAGAAGTTGTGCGTACGACATGGGTGGAGTATCAAAATGACGGCTTGCCATAGGACCCCGATTCTGATATCTTTTATACCCCTGCTGATTCTGCTGCTGAGGCGGCGGCTGCTGCTGCTGCGGTGGAGCAGCTGGGATATTTATGCTAGCAATCTGAGGCTGAGGCCCCTTGCCCTTTCTCCTAGCATTAGTGACAGCACTGGCATCCCCCTCTCGACGCTTGCCAGTATAGGGTTTCTTGCTACTTCCTCCAGCTGAGGATGATTCGCCCTGAATTTTTCCGATCTTTATACCGTTCTCAACATGCTCGCCCAAAGTGATGAGAGCCGAGAATGTTCCAGACATGCCACTGACCAGCTTTTCATAATAGATTCCAGGAAGGGTAGCCACGAACATTTGCACTAGCTCACGCTCAACCATAGGCGGTTGAACCCGAGCAGCCAATTCACGCCACCGCTGGGCGTACTCTTTGAAGCTTTCATTGTTCCGCTGTGAGAGATTCTGAAGCTGAACTCGGTTGGGGGCCAAGTCGCTATTGTATTGATAGTGGAGAACAAACGCTTCTGCAAGATCTTTCCAGGTGCGCACAGTAGCGGGCTCCAAACCCATATACCATTCGAGAGATGGACCAGAAAGACTATCCTGAAAGAAGTGCATCAGCAGCTTCTCATCGTCAGAATAAGCGGACATCTTTCTATAATAAGATCGGAGGTGGACCCGGGGACAAGTAGTGCCCTTATACTTCTCAAAGGTAGGCACCTTGAACTTGTGAGGTACTTTAAAGTCAGCAATCAACCTGAGTTTGGACATGTCAACGCCCAATGTGTTCTGATTTTCTATGTCTCTCATCTTGTCTTCCAGCGCCTTGAACCTGAGTCGAGCCTCAGCATTCAACTCTGTTTCTACACCTCTCTGAGAAAATATGTCATCCTGATGGTCCTCCAGCCACGGTTGAGGCACCACCAGATTTCCTGCACCAGCATTGCCGTTGACCGGCCCCATGTTAACATTGGCTCCCAGACTACCATTGCCGACGCCTGCCGCATTGAGTCCGAGATTATTCATAAGGTTGCCGTTAGCACTGCCGTTGCCTCCGGCAGCAGGAACAACGTTCTGTGGAGTATCCCCTGGAGGAGGAGTAGGCACGGCCCCGCCGTGAAGTATTCCATTACTGTCAACCCTGGAGATGAGAGGTTGAACCAAAGTACGAAGCTGGTCTTGCCCATTCGCAACTACTTGCATCAGCTCCATAAAACGGTCCATCCGTTCACGAAGCTATTGAACATCTGACTGTACCTGGTCCATTATCCTTGTCTGATTGGCGCGAGTTGAGTAGCGGTGGATGAGTCTTTGATCAATCCTGGAGATCGAAAGCAGCTCGGAACCTGAGTACCTGAAAAACCTGTCAACATCAAAGGTTAGGAAGAGCAACAGAATGTATGTCATGCAAAATGCTTTATGCAGATGCAGGCGTGTGTCTGTGTGCTTGAGAGATTTCCCCCGATCCTGGCACCTGCTGACGATAATAAGGAGAGGAATCTGGGCCAATCATGGAAACAGTAACCTCACATATAGTAGTCAGATTCGACACATCAAGGACCGAGAACTCGTACGCAACAGTCTTTCTGCGAGAGGCTGCAGTAACACAATAAGAGGCGAGAGATCCTGGATCGGGAAACGGTACCTGTCACAGACACACGCCAATGGAATGCGAATGATTATGCAAACTAATGCAAAATTCAGGTATGCAACAATATATCCAAGTGGCTGCTGTGGAGATTCGGTGTCAACAGTCACTACGGAAACCCCGGTGTAAAACCACTGATCTGATCTGCTGAGAATAACCATTTGATAGGATTGAGATCAACATTCTGCCCTACAGGAACAAGGGCCTGATAATAAAGACCCCGGATGCAAGATCAAGTAACATCTTTTGATGAAGTCTTCAGACCCCAAATCAAAAATCTGCCCTGTCGAGAACAAACACACAGCTGCTGATGAGATCTTCAGACCCCACTCAAAATCTGCCCTATCAAGAACAAACAACAACTGCCGATGAGATCTTCAGACCCCACTCAAAATCTGCTCTGGCCGGAACAAACCTCTTGGTGATAATACTCTGATTGAAACCTGCTCTATCAAGAACAGACAAACACCCGATGATAAGATCCTCTGATCAAACCCTTTCTCTATCAAGAACATATCTGCAACTGAGAACCCATCATAACTGATTCACTGTCAAGAAAACCAGGTAGTCTGGAGGTCAAAGTTTCCTGCAATATCCCAACCCCACTCACAGGTATGGACCTAATCCACGGACAAAGGTACGGCATCCTATGCGGTCATCAGCGTCACAGACTTTCATGAGTGACGATACGATTCCCAGAAGGAGTGGCATCATCAAGTCATGAAGAGGCCTCACTTAGCTGACTTCCAAATGATCGGTCCCCAGAGTCGACAATCCTCACGTCTGGACTCCCCTCAGATCCTCAGGACCGGAAAGGAGCACCTCTGTAAGAATCTCGTCTGAGCGCAGATTTTCGTAGGGAACTGTGCCTGCTCAGCAGACAGGTTCGTCTACTACTTCTCCGCAACTATATCTAGGTGTGTACTCAAAGCCCAGGTCCGGCTTTTCACTCACAGTAACATCCCTCTCCCACAGCAGCACAGATAATCATATCAAACTGGAAATAAAATGCGGGAAATAAAATGCGGGAAGTAAAAATGCGGTAAATAAACGCAACCCAACAAGTAAACACACAAACGATAGGATTGACTCTCATAGGGAACCGGAGAACCAGAGATTCTGGGTTCGTTCCCCAGCAGAGTCGCCAGCTGTCGCTTGCGCGAAAATAAGGTGTCGGCATGACAGAAGAGTCGCCACCTTTCGTTATTTATCCCTCAGAGCGAGAAAGGAAACGATCGGAAAAACCTGACGAATAAGGGTAAGACAAGGTCGTCGCAACCATTGTCTGGGTTCGGGAGACGGTTACGCAAGGGGAAGGTATTAGCACCCCTCACGTCCGTCGTACTCGACGGGATCCTCGCTTGTTTGTTTACTTGGATGGGTTGGTTATAATCTATCTACCTATCAAGGCTGGCTGAAAAAGAAAAGAAAAATGACTCGGCAAAGCGTCGCACTTTATGCCTACGTATTCTCATCAGAGAATGAGAAATCAGAGTCAACGTAGTTCGGCCAACTACGGGTGAAGGTGGGGAAGGTTGCTCGCTAGGATGTCACATCCTAAGCCTACGTACTTTCATCTGGTATGAAAGATCAGAGCAAACGTAGTTCGGCTAACTACGGGTTATCTCCTGAAAGAAGTGTTTTTTTATTGTGTTTGCGATCTCAACCGCACTAGAGACTATGACCTGAGAGTGAATGCGTCGCATGTCACCCAAAGGGTACCATGCTAAACATCCATCCTCAGATGGCTTAAGGCTCGTAGCGTACGAGAGAAATCATTCATGATTACTATATCTTAAACTGCTTCGAGATGAGAAGAGAACAGGCCCAACTAGGAGGGAGACTATCAAGTCCTACTGTTGTCATGCCATGGATTCATCCTATGGTTGAGGTTTGAACAGGGAACTCCTAGATGTTGTCATGCATAGGTTTCAACCTAAAAGTCTATCATCAAATCCTCATCAGAAGAAATGAGAGTCCTAAGGGATCATGTCAATGATACACCAAAACAGACAAAAGCATCAGCTTTAACAGTAAAATGCATGCAATGCAAGTGAGGGAGGAAATGTGTGTGGGGCTTCAGCCTCCACAAGCTCGTCTCGACCTCAAGCCAGTCATGAAATAACAGTAATCATACTGAAAACAACATGCTATCAAGCAATGACAGATAAAAGAAATGAGGTGCCATCAGGCAAACAAAACACACTTGAGAAAGAATCATCTATTCTCTAATCCTAACCTTAACACAAAATCAGAATCAAATCTAAGCAAAGCCCTAAAGCAAAACCTAACCAAAAGAAATCAATCCCAGTCTTCAAGCTTCAGAACAAGCTTAACAAAGAAAGGGAGCTAAGTAAGCAGACCCATAGTGTCTCCCTCAGGAAAGCACTAGGAGGTGTATACTCAGGAGTCATATCCTACGTGGCTCAACCACTGTGATCAGTTTACATTCCTCCTCAGGAGAAACTAAACTCACAAGCAGGCTCCAACATCACTGGATATTTAGGAAATCCTATCTGAACTAGTGGAACTAAGTGAATAGACCCATAGGACTTTCCTCAGGAAAGTACTAGGAGGCTTCCACTTAGGAATTGTATCCCATGTGGCTCAACAACAAGTGATCAGTTTACATTCCTCCTCAGGAGAAATTAAACTCACAAGTTGGCTCCAACATCAATGGATACTTGAGAAAGAGGTGAGAAGAAAGAATGAAAGTCATTCATAGTGCCTTCCTCAGGAAAGTACCATGAACTTCCCTCAAACTTCAGGATCTCAAACCTCACAGACAGGGAACAAGCCAAGCTCTGGGTCTCTGAGTCTTGATCTACAATCTTCTCTTCATGATGCTCTCCAACAAAATCTTCAAGACAACACAAGCCCCACGACAAATTCCCGAAAAAAAACCCCAGAGATGAACAGATAACCACAGAACAGACACAATCATCAGGCAACTTCAGAAAATACCTAAAAATACTGAACTAATGGGGAAAAATCTATCAATTATTCACAAGGGTCTACAATATCTACCCATAACATCCACATATTCCCCTCCCCAAAAATCAAACAAAACTATCTAAAGAAAATGAATTTCCTCACCTATGCACAACCTAAACCCTAATTAGGATACCCTAATGCTACCCTAATTAAACTAATCAAATTTTAATCTAAAAATCTAGAAATAAATCCTATGGGGAACTATGATCTAATATCTAATTACACAAAAAAGAATAGGTTAAAAAGATTAAAGGAAGGTCCTAAAACAATTCTTGCAAAATAAGGTATCAACTAAAAGAAAGAAAATACACTATATTAAAGAAAATATCACCAAAAATTCTACATTAAAAATAAAATTCCATTTTAATTTTTATTATTTTCTACACATTTATATCTAATTATAGCAAAAACAAGAAATCAAAAATGATTATTTTTCATTTATTTATGATTTTTACAAGATGCTAAAAATATTAAAGAAATCAAAAATATAGAATGATTAATTAAAGGGGAGGGGGGTTCAGATGGTAAGGCGCCCAGTTGGTTTTCTAATGGGCCAGAAATAGAGGGGGTGCGGATAGGAAAGAGGTCAAAGCCCAGGCGCTACTCACTAATCAAAACGACGCCGTTTTGATTTTTTAAATCTCCCTCCAATTCTGAATAAATCTGGGCCGTGGGATTGAAGGACAAAGTCCAATAATTCAAAACAAATCAAGGGCGGAGATTATGTCTTCCTCCTCCAGCCAGCTAGGGTTTCACGAGACCCCCTCCATGCACAAGCTTTCTCCTCACTCGTTCTCTCTAACCAGTCCATGAAATCCTAAAATTCCAACACCAAAATTGTTCTACTAATCAAGAGGAACAAGACTGCACGCGTACTTTTTCTTTATTCTCTCTAGATAATCCTAACAGAAGCCTGCAAGGTCGCGGTTCAACCATATTCACCTGATGTCAACCTTCACTAACCTTGAATCTAATGGCATACAGTTACTCTACATGTCTCCCCAACTATTCTAAACCAAATCTTGATAACTAAAACTAACAAACCAGTCACTTCTTGAAGATTAAAGATTCTTGGCTCTGTTATGGAACTCCATGGAATTGGCTCTAACTCTCAGAATTTCATCCTCTCATCTAACCTAACAATTCTATACCTAAAACATGATCCATCTATGCATAATTAAGGTGAAAGAGAGAAGAGAAGGAACCTGTCAAAAAGCTATGGTGTATGATGTTTGAGCACGATCCAAGGCTTGATTCTCTTCCACAATGATCCTCCAATGAAGATGAACTTTCTGTTTGCACAATTCTTGGATGAGGAAGCTTGCAACAATGACTTTGATCTTGAAATGAAATAATGGAGCACCTTGAAACCCTAGCTCGAATATCTCTCCTCTCTGCTCAATTCACCAAGTTTCACCAACCTTTTGATTCACTCTCATACACTCTTCTTATAATAATCATTAGACACTTCTAGATTCATCTAGAATATGATGGAAAGTTCTTGAAAATCTCATGTGATGACAACTTGAAAATCTCACATCTCATGCCTTATGCTTTGCAATCTGGTCTTAAAATATCTTCACATGAGATATTGAGAAGGAGTGCACAATTACAAGCCTTGGTTTTGCCTTGTGTTAAGATTTCTCAAGTTGCCTTCTTTTTCAAGTAACAGGTTTTCAAAGCAACCCCCATTTTAAAGCCTTAAATCAAAATTCTATTTGAACCAATGTTCTCAAAATGATGTTTCCAATCAAAATGATATATTGGATTACCTATTTTGGATTTGTGGATCTTCCAAACCAATTTCCAATTTCAACTTTTCAAGCTTATAAGCCATTTTTAGTTCATTTTTGACCAATCATGCAAATCCATGCTATGAGCTTCTCCAACAACTCATGACCTTATTTCTAGACTTAAAATCACATTTTGAACAACTTTCATGTTTTGAGTTTTTCCATTTGAAGCTTGGAAATAGGAGTTTTAGGCATTGGTTAAAAATGACCTATAACTGACAAATGACCAAAATACCCCTGTCTTGTTCAAACCATAAGTTGAGTTCTACAAATCCTATCAAGGACTTCTACCACTCAAATTAAAGCTACGAATATTCCCTTCAACATTCATGTTTACCAAGAAATCATAGGAATCATCCTACTAGGGCAAAAGTTGTCTGCAAGTTGGGTGACTTTCAAGGACCCAGATTCACACACCTCTGCTGACCTGTAATTTGTCAAAACCATAACTTGAGCTCTGTAACTCCTATCAAGGACTTCCACCACTCACATTAAAGCTAAGAACAAGCTCTACAACATTCATGTTGTGGGGAAGATGAGATATCAATCACATCTAGAGCTAAAACTGCCTGGAAGATAGGGGTCAAATTAGGGTTTTTTCACTGACAATCCTCAGAAACCCTAACTCAAAACTTCTCAAACTCTCCAATCATGGTGATTTGGCTTAGGAATCATCTTTATAACATCTCCATGCATCATTCCATGATCTCATGGCCCTTGGATTAGGTCTCAACCTTCTCCAAATCTTCAGTTATCCTAGGGTTGACCTAGTCAAAACCCTAACTCTACCATTCATGGTTGAATCTCCTGAATTCTTGCATAATGACCTCTCTGGGCTTCATGATGGCTATCAAGACATCTCATAGGCTTTCTCAAAACATCAAGTTCATTCTCAAAGTCTCAGAATCATCTGAGGAGCACCCACAACTCTCAAGCTATGAAGCACACAACCCTGGTTCCAACCAATTCCTCTGAAGATCTCTTGAACTGTCTGATGAAGGTATCAACTTTCAAACACTAGATGGATAAATAATTGTTGGTCAAATTTTGGGGTGCAACACAGTGTTCGAATGTTTGTTCTCCGCAGAGTATCGTGTGCTTGTGCAGTTGGCAAATTTTCGGGTTTACTGGTATTCAATCGTCTCGCACCTTGATTGGCTGAGAGCCGTTCGCTTCTCACCCAGTCAGGTTCAAGCCGTTTGAATAAGGGCAGCTGTTGCACCCCAAAATTTGACCAACACTTATTCACCCATCAAGTGTTTGAAGGTTGATACCTTCATCAGAAAGTTCAAGAGATCCTCAGAGGAATTAGTTGAAACCAGAGTTGTGTGCCTCATAGCTTGAGAGTTGTGGGAGCTCCTCAGATGATTCTGAGACTTTGAGAATAAACTTGAAGCTTTGAGAAAGTTTATGAGATGTCTTGAAATCCATCATGAAGCCCAGAGAGGTCATTATGCAAGAATTCAGAAGATTCAACCATGAATGGTGGAATTAGGGTTTTGACTGGGTCAATCCTAGATCAGCTGAAGATTTGGAGAAGGTTGAGACCTAATCCAAGGGCCATGAGATCATGGAATGATGTATGGAGATGTTATAAAGATGATTCCTAGACCAACTCATCATGATTGAGGAGTTTGAGAAGTTTTAAGTTAGGGTTTCTAAGGATTGTCAGTGAAAAAACCCTAGTTTGATCCCTATCTTCCAGGAAGTTTTAGCTCAAGATGTGATTGATATCTCATCTTCCCCACAACATTAATGTTGTAGAGATTGTTCTTAGCTTTAATTTTAGTGGTATAAGTCCTTGATAGGATGTGCAGAGCTCAAGTTATGGTTTTGACAAGTTACAGGTCATCTGAGGTATGTGAATCTGGGTCCTTGAAAGTCACCCAACTTGCAGACAACTTTTGCCCTAGTAGGATGATTCCTATGATCTCTTGGTCAACATGAATGTTTAAGATAATCTTCTTAGCTTTCTATTTAGTTCTAGAAGTCCTTGATAGGATTTGTAGAACTCAACTTATGGTTTGAACAAGACAGGGGTATTTTGGTCATTTGGTGATTATAGGTCATTTTAAGCAAAGGCCATATCTCCTATTTCCAAGCCTCAAATGAAAAAACTCAAAACATAAAAGTTGTTCAAAATGGGATTTTAAGCCTAGAAAAGTGGTCATGATTTGTTGGAAAAGCTTGTAGCAAGGATTTTCAAGAATGGTTGAAAATGACCTAAAAATGTCTTATAACTTAAATGGATCCAAGTTGGAAATTGGTTTGGGAGATGTACAAATCCAAAATAGGTCATCCAATATGTCATTTTGAATCCAAACATCATTTTAAAAACAATGGTTCAAATAGATTTTTGATTTGAGGTCTTAAAGTAGAGGTTGATTTGTAATTTTGTTTCTTGCATCTTAAGGAACCCATGAGAAACCTCACCACAAGAAAAAGATAAGCTTGTTTTTCACACATTCCCTTCCAATATCTCACAAGAGGAGATTTTAAAGCAAAATGAAAAGTCTTAAGGCATGATATGAGATGATACAACATGTCATAAAAAGAGAAATTCCATAACTTTCCATGAGATTCTAGCTCTTTCTAAAAGCTTCTAGGATCTTCCATTGATGGATATATATTAAGAGGATCACAATGTGATCAAAGGTTGGAGAATTCAGTGAAGAGAGTGAGAAGAAAGTGAGAGTTCCATTGTTACTTCAATTTCAAGCAAGAGTAAATTCATACAATCCACATCAATTCTGTTCATCATTCTCCTCCATTCACAATTCCTTGGCATTGTTGAGTACCTGCAAGTTGATTCAGGGACATGTCCATGGAGGATTGAAGAGCTAGGGTTGAATTTTCAAGACTCCATACCAGACTCGGATCTCTACATTCAAGCCTTATCCATCCATCTTTTTGCATACAGAACCCTCATCATCCATTGAAGATCAGTCATGGAAGGTTGCAAGCATTGAATTGGAGTGTTTCTACTTCTGCCATAGCCAACAAGCAGGTTGGTGTTTTCATTGCCATCTCTTTAATTAGGTGCTAGATGTTTAGATCTTTAGTATAGAATGGCTAAGATAGGTTAGATGACCATTTCCATAGAGTTTCAGAGGGTTTCATGAAGGTTGGTAACAGATTATAGTTTCTTTCAAGATCAAGATCAAGTTGTGTATTAAGTTTTAATTGATATGTGATAGCATAGAATGATGAGGGTAACGTGAAGAAAAAGTTTATGTCGTTAGATTGAAGCTCTAGCAAGGTTGATCTCAGAGGAAAATGGTGAAACCCTAATGTTTGTGCGTTCTGTTAGAGAGATATACGAGGTTTTAATGAAAACTATGGGCACCATCGTGTTCTTGGAGAGAAGTGGATCATCTTTGCTTTTGGAATTTTTGAATTCCATCCAGTAACCAGGGAGAACGATCGAGTTGAATATTCGTGCATGATTTCTGTTTTGCTGAAACCCTAATGACATTTGGAGAAGACGATCCCTCCACCGTTAGATCGTCTCAGATGTTGGACTTGTTCATCTAATCCAACGACCGCGATTTAAACGAGAAAACGGAGGGAATCCCATAACGCTGAACGCAGCGTTTCAATAAGTGAGGAACTCTGGGCTTGGATCAGCTTCGCTATTGACACCCTCCATTCAGAGCCCATCAAGATTAACACTAAAATTGGATGCTATCTGCACCGTCCTCGTGTTTTTTTTCTTTTAATTTTCCATTATGGTTTTTGAGCGCACATGGGCCTACCAAAATTGCTACGCGCACCACCATCTCCTGAGCCCAACAACAAGTGAACTTGGCGTGTTTTCTGTTCTCACCCCCCATCCCATTTTCTTTTATTTTCTTATTTTAATTTCCTTTATTTTCTTGCATTTTATAAAATTCATATAAAATTGAAAAATGATTGTTTTTTAATTCTTGTTTTTTCTATATGTTCATAATTTTGTCTAGAAAAATATCAATAAATAAAATTCCATTTTATTTTTAGTTTGATATTTTTAGAATATTATTCTTTTAAATAGCTTTTAAATAGGTTTAGTTTGGTACTCAATTTTGTAGAATTTCTTTTAGGACCTTCCCTTAGGCTTTTTGAGCCATTCTTTTTGGAATAGTTAGATATTGAATCATAGTTTCCCATAGGATTTAATTCATGATTTTTAGGTTAAAATTTGATTAGTTTGTTTAGGCTAGCATTAGCATAACAAAATTAGGGTTTTATTCAACATAAGTAGACTTAACAATTTTGTTTTGTGTTTTTAGGTCAAGATTAGAGTATGGGGAATATATGGGTTAAGGGTAGGTATGTATAGAATCCCCTAGAATTTTAATAGAATATTATATAGTATTTTAGTATTTTTAATTGATTTTTGAATGTATGGTTAGTATGTCTGTTGCCTTGTGGGCATTGTATTTTGGGTGCTTGCTTATTTTGCTTTCTTTTGTGCTTGGTTGGCCTTGTGGAGCTTGATGGAGCATTAAGGAGCATTGCGAAGCATTTGAAGTTTGAAGTTGAGCTTGGAGGCTTTAGTCTTAGGTTTTGCTTTTGTTTTAGGGATAGGATCAGGATAGAGCTTAGTTAGATAAACTTCTTTCTCAAACATGGATAGTATTCTTCACATCTATTCCTCCCTGTGATTCAAAGTCCTTCCAGGGTATACACCTCTCTCCTTTGGAGGGATTAGTGTTATACCCAGGAGGTAGAACTTTTGAGGGAACCCTTCATTTGATATTGAACCCTTACAGGTCACCTTTGGTGATCAGATAAGCAGTTCAATATCCCCCAGCTTATCCAGTAGTAATTTTTCTCTGTTTGATTTGTCTTGAGAGCTGTCAGAGCCTGAGCATGAAGATGAAGACTTCATTGAAGATGGTTGAAGAGGATAAATCCTTGAAGACTGCCATTCCAGCTGAAGCTTGAAGAGCATAAAGATCAAGTTGATACTTGAAGATCCCTGAAGATGGTGAAGCCTGAAGGTGGAGCTGATCAAAGAAGCTGAAGCTTAAGGGAGAAGATGAGTTGATACTCATGTGGTAGGGTTGATACCTGGAAAGCAGTTGATGATTAAAGTCTGAGGACTGAGTTGCTGTTGGAGGAGCTGAGGCTTTCTTCTGTTTTCTTGTCTGTATTGTGTGTTTTGCTTGAATTGTCTGTGGCATTAGATTAAGTTCATCTAGAATAAGTTCAGTCTAGGAGCATGATTGCATTAGAGGTTGAGTTTCTCCCTCTGCTTGTATTGTTATTGCGTGGCTTTGCTTGCGGGTATTCGGTAGAGCCCAGCTCCCTTGCCCATGTGGTGTGTTTGCTTGATGGCATTTCATTTCTTTTATCTGTATGATTGCAGTTTACTGTTATTGCTTGATAGCATGTTGTTTATGTTTCAGTATGATTACTGTTATTTCATTCTGGCTTGAGGTTGAGATGAGCTTGTGGAGGCTAAAGCCCCACACACATTTCCTCCCTCACTTGCATTGCATGCATTTTACTGTTAAGATGATGCTTTGTCTGTTTTGGTGTATCATTGACATGATCCCTTAGGACTCTCATTTCCTCTGATGAGGATTTGATGATAGACTTTTAGGTTGAAACCTATGCATGACAACATCTAGGAGTTCCCTGTTCAAACCTCAACCATAGGATGAATCCATGGCATGATAACAGTAGGACTTGATAGTCTCCCTCCTAGTTGGGCCTGTTCTCTTCTCATCTCAAAACAGTTTAAGATACAGTAATCATGAATGATTTCTTTCGTACGTTACGAGCCTTAAGCTATCTGAGAAAGGATTGTGGGAGAGTTTCTTTTCCATAGTCTGGATGTTTAGTATGGTACCCTTTGGGTGACATGCGACGCATTCACTCTCAGGTCATAGTCTCTAGTGCGGTTGAAATCGCAAACAATAAAAAACACTTCTTTCGTAAAAACAGGAAATAAGTCGTAGTTTCCCGAACTACGTGAGCTCTGATCTCTCATGCCTGTTGAGAGTACGTAGGCACAAGATGGCGATGTCTTGGCGAGCTACCTTCCCCCATAATCCTTCGTAGGCCGAACTACGTTGACTCTGATTTCTCATTCTCTGATGAGAATACGTAGGCATAAAGCGCGACGCTTTGCCGAGTCATTTTTCTTTTCTTTTTCAGCCAGCCTTGATAGGTAGATAGAATAAAACCAACACGTCCAAGTAAACAAACAAGCGAGGATCCCGTCGAGTACGACGGACGTGAGGGGTGCTAATACCTTCCCCTTGCGTAACCGACTCCCGAACCCAGACAATGGTTGCGATGACCTTGTCTTACCCTTTTTCGTCAGGTTTTTCCGATCGTTTCCTTTCCCGCTCTGAGGGATAAATAACGAAAGGTGGCGACTCTTCTGTTGTGCCGGCACCTTATTTTCGCGCAAGCGACATAAGGACTGGCACGAGATGCTACCTTTCGCTTTGCACCGTTATCGTACGACGGTACGCACATCAATCGGGGCAACCCCTTTTTCATTGGTATACGGAATGGAGGCAGTGTTACCGCTGGAGGTTGAGATTTCTTCCTTGAGGGTTTTACGAGATGTCCAACTTGACGAGGCAGAATGGGTTAAGGATAGACTGAATCAGCTCAGTTTAATGGATGAGAAGAGGCTAGCTTCTCTAGCATACGGTCGGTTGTATCAGAGTCGGATGAAGAAAGCGTACGATAAGAAGATACACCCTGGAAGCTTTCAGGCGGGCGACCTTGTGCTGAAAAAGATTCTCCCGCCACAAACAGATCACAGGAGCAAGTGGACCCCTAATTACGAAGGTCCCTACGTTGTCAGAAAAGTCTTCTCTGGAGGAGCCTTGCTACTATCTACCATGGATGGTGAAGACTTTACGTTGCCTGTGAATTCGGACGCAGTTAAAAAATACTTTGCTTGAAAGTGACCTGCTGGACAGTAAAAAGAGAGTCCAGGCAAAAATGGGGCATCCTGGCGAACCGTAAAAAATGAATAAAAAGGTTCGGGCAAAAGTTATGGATAAAATTGAAAAGATGTACACCCGCGAAGTCGAAAACCTGCAAAGGGCGACTTCGGCAAAAAAGGGTATCCCGGTGAATTGAAAACCTGCAAAGGGAGGTTCACGCAAAAGTTAGGGATTGAAAAAGCAAATGACTGCGGTCCGAATTTAATATAGCAGTGCTTAGTGGTTTGGGAGTACCTGAGGGTTCGTTTATCCAACACAATCTCTTCCGAAAGTTGAATACCAGGAAAGCGCCAGAGTCAGGCGAGTCATAGGAGGATCAACTCGTGATGTTTGTCTGCACCACGTTGCCGACATGTATACAAATGTTGTTTTATATTTTATGCTTTTTGTGCATATATGTATGGGTGTGTGCGTAACTTCCTCTTTTCAGGAGTTGCATCCAGTGTACAAAACTTTGCCTATTCAGAGGCCTGTTATTAATAAAACATGTTATTCAGTATTTGATGATTGTGCTTTACTGTTTTGTATGTGGAAAACGCCGATGTTTTTGATAAACTTGCATGTGAATAACTTTGCTGGCCCTTGCCAATAATTGCTAAAACTTCGAATTGACTGAAGTAATGTCGCAGATGCTAACCCGAATAGATTTGGTTGCATAGATTTGTTTTGTCTCGTTTGTGTTTTGCAGGGTTCTCACCCTTGAAGCAGACAATCAGAAAATGGTGGCCCCAACCAGAGGCCCTGGAGGAAGGACTTGACCTTATTTCCCCGCAGGTCGTACCTCATCCCCAGAGGTTGAGACGATGATTATCCCTTACCGAAGGAAAGATTATTTTCCCCAGAAGAGTATCCTCATGGAAGTTGTCCACAGGACATTCCCAACAAGTCAAGATCAGTGTCCCTTGCAGAGGTTATACTCCCCAGAGAGTCGAGTAGGTGCGCATTCAATCCCCAGCTGGGAGGATTTCCATGGCGCATAACCAAGATAGTAAGTTCAGAAGGATTATCCCCACCGAGGATGGTTTTCTTTCTCCCCACAGGTCGTCATGCCTTCGTCAGGATGATTATCCCGACCGGAGTGGTGGTTCCGAGTTGCAAACTGTACCCAGACAGTTGTTCCCCCAGAAGGGTCGCTTCTCCCCCCAGCTAAGTTTGTTCACCAGCCGGGTGTTGTTCTCTCCTCCAGTGGAAATTGAGGTGTAATCTCTCCCCGACAGAGTTGGTTGAATTTCCGGCATTTATTTTGCCAGAATATTTTGCGATACCCATTCATCCCCAACAGGGTGGTATTTGCTCTCAACATCCGTGTTGGAGCAAGCTTGTCAGAGCTTCCCCACCAGCCTGAACCTGCATTTGCATACATTATCATGTCTGCATCTACCCAAAAAAACGCGTAGCATTTCCATGCCGTATGGAGCATTGCGCCATTGCCAAACATACGCATTTTGAAACATAAATCAGGTTGGTTAACCTTTTGCTTTCAGGTGTGTTTCTCAGCAGGAGTATGAAGTTAGAGTTCAGATCTATTACCAGATGATCGAGGTCTCACCGTGAGACATATGATAACACAGTTCTTGTTATCATTCCCCACAGAGTTACTGGTTGAAGTTTCTCTTATCCGACCAGCAGAGTGTTTTTCTTCAGGTTTTTTGTTACGACAGCATTTCAGGGTTTCATGAATCAAAATTTCAGAAGAGGTCACTTGTTGTCGAAATGGGTGTCGGGCAGTTATTTCCAGAATATCCCCAGTGGAGCTAGCTACTACCGCGAACAGGCTAGGAACCTATATTCAAGATGTATTTTCCCGTAAGAATCAGGCGGATGAACTTTCCTGTATGAACCAGGCAGATGTGTTATGTTTTCCCGTATGAAGCAGGCGGATGAACTTTCCTGTATGAATCAGGCAGATGGATTTTCCCGTATGAAATAGGCGGATGAACTTTCCTGTATGAATCAGGCAGATGGATTTTCCCGTATGAAACAGGCGGATGAACTTTCCTGTATGAATCACGCAGATGGATTTTCCCGTATGAAACAGGCGGATGAACTTTACTATAAGAATCAGGTAGATGTGTTTTCCCGTATGAAACAGGCGGATGAACTTTCCTGTATGAATCAGGCAGATGGATTTTCCCGTATGAAACATGCGGATGAACCTTTCCTATAAGAATCAGGTAGATGTATTTCCCCGTATGAAACAGGCGGATGAACTTTCCTGTAAGTATCAGGCAGATGGATTTTCCCGTATGAAACAGGCGGATGAATGTTCCTGTAATCAGGCAGATGACTTTTCCCGTATGAAGCAGGCGGATGAATTTTCTGGTATCCATATAGATGATTCTCCCGTGATAGACAGAGTATGTGAGTTGTGTTCCGATATTTGACAACAGTATTTTCCCCAAGGAAGTCGTCGTGATTTCCTCGTAGTACTATCCACAGTAGAGCCCTCCTCAAAGTCGTTTGTGGGTTGGGACCAATAGAGGTAGTTACTGCAGAAGTAGGCAGAAAAACAGTATTCAGATAATTTTCCCGTATGGAACAGGCGGATGAACTTTCCTGCATGAATCAGACAGA
>CAWUDS030007128.1:0-26272 GCA_963859935.3 Lathyrus sativus
TGCAGGAACACACGACCAAGTTAACTGAGAACTATCCTGCCCCAGGTTAAGATTGTGGGTTTTTTTGTGTCAGAAAAGAAACTCCAACTTCTAGGCTCGAAGATGTTAACAAGGGAATAAATTTCTTATTTCTCTAGTGTTTGGGGTGTTAAAACAATTCCTTGCATCATCAGTAAAGTTTGATTGAAAGCATACTAACAGCAGTTATAGGTATAATGTTTTCGTCATCCTCCCTCAAATATTTGCATAATCAAAAGTTTGGACAGGAAGTAAATATTTAAAAGATAAAGCATAAAAGTGTAAATAATAGACAAAATGAATTGAAATCAAAAGTTGCAATGCTCATTTCATTAACACGAAAGTACAAACACTAATTAAAAGAAAATAGCTTATACAAAATAAAGGAAAGTACAAAAAACGAGAAACAAAAAGCCTAGTGACTAATCAGTACAAAGATGACACGTCCTGTCTAAAACACTGACTTTTAGGAAGATAGTCTGCTGAAGTCGGACTAAAGCTTCACTTTTGATGCGCTGGCAAGGATTGTTCTGGACATTCGGATGACTATCCTTAAAATCAAGGATTCCAGTTTTAATCAACTCACACACTCTGGCTTTCAATGCATAACAATTCTCTAAGTCGTAGCCCGGGGCGCCCTCATGAAATGCACAGTGGAGATCAGGTCTAAATCCAGCTGGAAGAGGATTAGGAGGAGGTTGCAGAGTCCTTATAGTAATCAACCCTTGTTGAACCAGGTCAGGATAAAGTTCTGTATATGTCATAGAAATAGGATCAAATTGGTTCCTATTCCTATACTGATTATGTCTAATAGTTGGACGATGAGGAACTTGTGTTGGTCGTAGAGCAACAACAACAGGAGTAATGGCAAAAATTGTAGGGTGATTGTACCGAGGTTGGGACGAGGCCTCCTCACTTCAGCCATGACAGTGTTGGTATGATCTTCTCTCTTCTTATGGAAGGTCCCAAAGGATTTCTTCGCACCATTAGAAGATTCAACAGCCTTAGATACTTTACCATTCTTCATACCTTCTTCCAATCTCTAGCCAATAGTCATCAGATCTGTAAAGCTTGAAGAGACACTTCCAATCATCTTCTCCCAATAAAAAGGGGACAAAATGTACATGAACAAAATGCAATTAGCTCCTTCTCCGCTAGAGGGATTCAACTTGGGAAGCTAACTCTCTCCAACGCTGAGCATATTCCTTAAACGACTCTCTCTCATTCTGAGACATATTTTGAAGTTGACGGAGGTCGGGAGCCATGTCAAGATTGTATTTGTATTGCTTTATAAAAGCATTGGCAAGATATTGGAAGTAATGGACACTGTTTTGTTCTAAGTTCATATACCACTTGAGAGAGACGCCACTCAAATTGTCCTGAAAGTAGTGGATGAGCAGCTTCTGATTGTTAGTATAAGCAGCCATCCTTCAGAAGTACATGACTAGATGAGCTCTTGGGCAAGAGTGACCCTTATACTTTACGAACTCGGGATTTTTGAACTTAGCAGGCATAAGAAGGCCGGAAACTAAGCACATATTGTTTGCATCCACATTAAAGAAGTTGGCACCCTCAACAGCTTTGAGTCTTTTATCTATGATCTGAAACTATTCACGAACAACCTCAGGCTCAACAAAATCTTCATGGTCTTCACCTTGAGCACTGGCAGTATTGTACTCATAGAGAGAGTTCTCAAAGGGAGCTCGGACAGTCTGGGTAACAGTGTGGACCACATGTCTAGGCTCAGCAAAGACTAGAGATTGAAAAACTGGTCTGGAAGTCTGACCAATCATAGCAGTAGATGCAAGAGATGGAGAGTATTTAAGAGGTAAACCAAACTCTGGCCAAGTTGAAGGCGGCATTTGAACAGGAGGAGGATCAGCGCTCGAAACTTCCTGAATGACAGTCCTCTGAGGTGGCTCTCCTCTGGTAATCAGGACTTGAAGCATCTCGGTGAGCTTAGTCATGCCTGATTTTAAGTCATCGATCTCCATTCGGATTTCTGCATTATATACCTCTTGCTCTAACATTTTACGTCTGTAGTTAGCTCTAGTCCGATATTGGTGTCGAGGAATCATCTTGATGACTCACAGGTACACTAGAAGATAGAGACAACTAGACATGAGTTACTGGACAAACAGAGGTATACAATGAATCATGTAAAGATGCAAATGCAATGCAATGTGATGCAAGACAGGATGCAAAACACACATAACAGGATCAAAGGTTCGAGATCACAGCAAGAGGTATGGGTAAAGAACCAACTACAGGGTGTGTACTAGGGGTAAAGCATTTGCACAATGGATTCTAACAAAGTTCCCAGAGTCATTGACCCATCTTTTGGATATTATCGACACACCAATTACTTAGAAATCAATAATATTCTCAAGAGAGTCTCATCTGAGTGTAGTATCGTGTATCAACTACTTCGGGACTACTCCCTCATAGTCATCACACTACGTCCTAAAAAGGCCAAGTGGGGGTAAAAGGTAACTAAAGGTTCTTAGTGTCATAGGCTCTTAGGTTGAAAGTAGTAATGTTTTCACGAATACTCGTTCAATAAAACTACTCTCAAGAGGGCCTCCACTAAGCGGTGGTTTCTCAAGTCAGCTTGGTCGGGAATCAACTTCCTATAAGCCTTCTTGAATATACCACCTTCCTATTATAGGTGCACTCAAGTCCGGGTATAGGACTTATCCTTACTACTCAAGGTAACAACCCTGCATACAGAAAAACCCAGTCACAAACAGATGTACGTATAAATATATACAAATATACAAGCAAGCAAACATATAGCAAACACAAACATAAACAAGGTAGGTTTAACCCTCTTAGGGAAATGTCCCCAGTGAAGTTGTCATTTCTGTCACGGTGAGAATCAGATATCAAGCTATTGAATTAACTTGAATCATAAATCATGAAGTTCACCACCGAGCTTTGATTTATAAAAAGGAAATGGTAAATATCGAAGAAAACCCTAAGTGCGTTTTGTAATAACACAGCTAAGAGATCTAAGATTTGAGGGTTGGTTATACCTAGGGAAGGTGCTAGCATCCTAAGTATTTGTAGTACTCTACAGGAACCTCTTGTTAGTATTTGTGTTATGTTAAAGGTGCTTGCTAAGGGAAAAATGCTAAGGTAAAGATCTAAAGGTATGTACAAAGTATGCTTGCCAAAACATCGCATCTTGGGCCTACGTATCCTGATGGGAATGGAATCAGAGCAACCGTAGTTCCCATCAATAGGGGTGAGAAACTCTTGGTTGTGGTCAAGGTTCCAAAGGAAAAAAAGTAAGTGTCTGCGGTGAGACACCTACATAGAGTGCGGCGACTCTAAACTAAGGTTAGGTTAAACGGGAAGAAGTGTCTGTGGCAAAACACACACACAGAGTACACATGGAAAAATATCATGGTAATCGAATAGTGAAAAGTCAACAGAAATACACGGAAAAATATCATGCATAAACAGACAAAGATACATAGCAAAGCATCGCGAAACAGATTAATCGTGGAAAAGCAACATCAACAATTAATCAGATAGAACAAACCCAAAACGTGAAAATAGACAAATCATCACATAGAATTGGGTGACAGAGAATTATTAATTAATTTAAATATAAATATTTAATAAAATCAATTAATTAATATTAAATAAAAATATTTAAATCAATTAATAATTACAACCGATTCTATGTTTTTAAATATTTTCAAATTAACAAAAAAAACTAAAAATAAGACAGTAAAAAGGTTTTTTTTTTTTTTGGTATTTTTCAATAAATAAATAATTAGAACATTTTTTTTTGCATTTTCAATATATTTCAAATTAATAAAACTAAAAACTAAAAGTATTAAAAATAAAATTACTTAAAATGTTTTTTATTGTATTTTTCTAAATATCACAAATTAAAACTAATAGGAATGTACATTTGGTCCTTTTGTTTTTTATCCAAAAGCAAGTCAAATATTATATACTATGCAAACAATATAATGTATATGATAACAAAAAAGACAGCAGAGAATACACAAACATAAGGGGATAAGAGTTTGAAGGACGGATACATAAAGACACAAACAATGCATACGACACTTCAAATGAATACAAACTTGTTAAAAAATCACTACTATCCTAATTTCATATACACATATTTTTTTTAGGAAATACAATAAGTGGTAAGTTAAAAAAGAATAAAAAATAAAGTAGCACGAGGATTAATGAACAATATGTGCAACATGCAGTAGAAAAAATAATTAAGTGAGTAAGTATAATAAAAATCAAATAAACAAAAAATACATTTAAATAATAAAACAAAGCGGTTAAATAATATCTAATTGACTAGTTATTTAATAAAATAAATAATTAACTATTATAAATAAAATAAAAAGTGCAAGAGTAAAAAATAGGACGTGATAGTACCCAAATCAAACCAATGGGTTGGGCCCAAGCGAAAATGTGACTTGTTACTTAATTTTTCTATCAATACTAATTACTAATAAATAAAATAATAATAATAAAAACGGGAAGAAAAAAAAAGAAAAATAATAATGAAAAAGTGAGAAAAATTCTAAAACTAACATGAGTTTTCAGAAGAATAAAATACAAAACGTGATTCAAACAACACTATTATTCATCAACTACTAAAAACAAAACCCCAGCAGTGGCTATGCAAACACGGTTCGTACGAACAACATAACTTGCATTCTTTTCCAAAAAAACATGCAAAAACGTCGAACATGCAAAAACAACTTGTATTATTTCAAAAGAAGAAACGACACGAAAACATGAACACATGACGAATAACAACTAAAAAAGAAACTCGGAAATGAAACGTTACCACGCACGGCATCGTTGTTGTGATGTTGGAAGAGTGACGAGACAGAGTGATTCTCGCTGAAAAAGCTTGAAGGATGGCGGTGTCGGATGTTGTGGGTTCGTCAGAGGGTCTGGTTTATGCTACTGATGATGATGGAGGTAATATGAGGTAGATGAGGAAAACGATGGTTGTGATTTGTTAGTGTTGTGTGAGAGCATCGCTGAAAATGCTTCTGAGCAAGGTGGTCGACATGGTATGCATATTTGAATCTTGTAACAGTGTGTGTTTATGGAGTTTTTTTTAAATAATGTGATGAAGTTTGTATGAGGAGGAAGAATATGGTAAGTTTATTGTGTGGAGTTATGGCATGAAAATGGTTACAGTAGTGAGGAGAGAATGTTTATGATGAAGGAAAATGGGGTAGCTTTTTTGCGCAGGAAGTCTTTCATGGAATCATAAAAAAAAACGTTAATCAGTAAATGGAAAGTAGAGATTTGTGGCATATGGTTTTTCTTTATTGAAAATGCAAGTATGATATGCAATGTTTTTGGTGAAGGGATCTGTTTGAAGATGATACGTGACCTCTCCTTTTTTGTCTTTTTGTGAATTTCAAAATGAAGGGAAGTGGAATGTGGTTTTTAATGCAATGCAAGCGTGACAGAGTCAAACGTGCAATGTCCTTTTTTAGTCTATAACTAGTTTTCGTAACTTTGGCTATCAAATAAAAAAACTTTAGACAACTTAATTGACAAGATTTTCTACAAAAGTAAAAAAAAACAAAATAAAATAAACAATTTCAATAAACTAAAAAATATAAAATCTGATTAAATAAAAAAAATACTTAATTAAAATTAAAAATTAAAAAACGGTTAAAAGCTAATAATTAGACTGGTATCGAAGTGCTCGGAAAAAAAATGAATGCACCAAAATGATCAGCACGAAATATACGTATTGGAAAAATACATCGTTTGGTCAAATTTTGAAATAAATTTTACCCACTAAAATGGCTTAAACTGTCCAAAAATGCAACCGAAAAGTAGATGAAAAATTAAAATGAGCACGTCAGATTAAACTACACGAAACGTAGATTATTACCACTGACATTTGCAGGCTCGATTTTAAAATTCTCCGTCCATTGATTTTACGTACAATTGGCCTTTAATTTGACTGATTCGGCTGTAAATACAATAAACTTATTCCAGCTGATAAATTAGGTATTATGCAAGATGATTGACCTAAGATGATATGCAAAAGATCAAAAAATCTAAGGGTAAATTTTGGGGTATGACACTCCCGTCACATCCGATGTATTCAACGGGAACTATTTTGATCGTTTTGCACATATGGGTTTTAACTAAAATTTACTTGCGATTACTAATTTATCATCAGATTTTTCATAAAGGGTTTTAATTAAGGTGGAAAATAAGTTTTTATCTAACGTTCTCACCAAGATTTCAAAATCTTGTACCTACGTACTCTCATGGTCCAATGAGAAAATCAGAGCTTCATAGTTCATGGTAGAAAATAAGTGTTTGTTAGTTGATTTTTTTGAACGATGTTAAGGTCACGTTCTAGCAGTTAAACGTTGCGTGCTTACTCGTGTATGGGAGGCTTAAACATTCGTTTGTATTACGATAGAAATGTTATAACATGTTTCTTAGTGAAAAGTTTTTAATTGACATTTGCCCTAAGGTAAAAATAGAGTTTGATGTGTTGAGATTATTTTTCGTCTGAAGACGAGTATTCAGGCAGAGAGATCTACAACAGTGCCCAAACACTCATAGAATGAGAAGGTCTACGCTCAATAAATCATTTTTCTTCTAATTTATTGTGAAAAATGTGTGGTTGATTAAGTCAAGGTTCGTTAATGGAAGACAACTATTCGCACAGGTGTGAGTGTACTTTTGGATTTTGAATGATGTCAAAACTAGGATAGTGTAGTGTTATGTATATTGGATGGTATCCCCCTATTCTATATGAGCATCTTAGTATTAGGAAGCACTCAAATGGTTTGAAAAGGAGTCTACATCATACATGCATTAAACACTTAGTTTTTGTGAAACATGCATTGAAAAATAAGTTTTTGGATGGTCAACACAATTCAGGTCGACACATGCGTAAACAGGCCGACCTACAGAAGTTTCAACTTCAGTATAGGTCGACACATGGCCATCTTAGGTCGGCTTCCACAAATCAATATTAAAGCCTATACACATAATCATTTTTTGATTAGGTGACCATCTAGATTAGGGTTGATAGCGTCTAATTATGTTAGTGTAACCGAGAATATTGGGTTGGGATCTTTGCGTGTTTCAAATAAGGAAACCAATTTGGGATTTTCCTTCAAGATCATTGTGATTTGAAGGTTTTGGACAATATCACACAAACACGGATTCGATCGAGTGAAGAGGCCTTGGTACTTGGTGAGGACAACCTTGCAAGGGATTAGCTTGAAACTATGGATCATGTTTGTGAATCTTGGGTTCAACAAGTGTGTGTTGGGGATTAATTCGACCGAGCGAAAACCTTGAAGAATAAGAGGTCTTGCAAGCAAGTAGTTAAGAACTGGTGGATTGTAGCAGCATTGTTGGTAACTTGATCAAACTTTGATCAAGGGTTTAGAGGTGGTAGAATCAATAACAACCATAGGGTTTGTGGGGTTAGAGTTATTCTTCTCTTGTATAAACATTTTTGCAAAGATAAGGTTAATTGCAAGCATCTCAATTCTATTTTAAATTGAGGGCATACGTAGCCATAGCGAGGCCGATTGGGGAACTGCCTAAACAAATCTTTGTGTGTCTCTCTCTCAATATCTCTTTAATTGTTGTTCTTACAAATTATTGAGTTCATTATTGTTTTGATCAATTTGATTGGAAATTGGTTTTCAACTATCTTTTAAATGGTTGTTGTTGATAATCCATTATCATTTTGATTGTGATTGACTTTTAACATCAATAAAACAAATTTAATTTCCAAACATTATCGATCGCACACAAAGTGTTTGATAAATTGCCTTTGAGTATTTTAATTGATTTTTGTTCATTGGAAATAAGCTTTATGCATAGATTAGCATTTAATTGATTTTTGAATTAATAGTTGTTAAAAAATTTGTGTTCGTTATTATCCAATTGGTTTACATTATGCATATTCTAGCTTTTTGATAGTAGGTTAGGTTAGACGATTCGATTCGGGTTGTTTCCATTGTGCTATAAAGCGTTTGAAAATAATTTTTTGCCAAAAGTTCTATTTTTAAATTTGTGATCTATTCACCCCCCCCCCTTTCTAGATCGAAGCCTATCGTCTAACAAGTGGTATCAGAGCTCCAGTTAATTATGTGCTTAAGATTTACTTTTTAGAAGAATGGCTACTAAATTTAAGGGGGGTATAATAGAGCACAAATTTTCACCGGCGAAAATTATGGCTATTGAAAAGCTTGTATGCGTCTACATGTCAACTCCGTTGACAAAGGTATATGGGACGCCATCAAAAATGGTCTGAATGAAATAACTATGACCAATGATGAAGGTGCAATAGTACCTAAACCGGAAGTAATAGGATACTAATGACTGAAAATTGTGGTCGCATGATTGAAAAGCGAAAAATATTCCCACTTCCGCTTTGGGTGTTGATGAGTATTATCGCGTTTCTCATTGTGAGACCGTCAAGGCTATGTGGGACGCAATAGAAATTTCCCATGAAGTTACTAATGATGTCAAAAAATCTAGGATCAGCATATTAAATTAAGAGTTTGAGTTGTTTCATATTGAGCATGGTGAAACCATTGCGGATATGCGAAAACGGTTCACACATCTTATCAATCGATTAAATGCGCTAGGTAATCTTGTTTCCAATGAACTTACTACTAACAAAGTGTTGAGATATTTAAGTAGGAAATGTTAACCCAAGGTCACCGTCATTAAGGAGGCAAACGATCTTAAAGTGCTTAATCTTACGGCTTTGTTCGGTAAATTAGAAGAGCATGAGCAAGAATCGCTTGCTTAGCAAAATATGAAAAAGAGCAAGAAAAGAAAGTGAAGAAGGAGAAAGGAAAAGAAAAAGAATAAGGGAATAAGTTCGTAGCTCTAAAGATTTCTAACTCAAATTCCTCATATATTGAGCAAAGTGAGGGTGAAAGTGAAGATGACAAGAGCTCCTACAATGAGGATATAGGATTTTTCTATAGTCATTGTGTATTGGGAGGCATTTGAAAGACTCTGCCTTGAACCAAAGGACTTAAAACTCTTCAAAGGTTCACTGTAACACCCTAAACCCCAATAGTAATTTATAAAACATTGTGGAAAATATTTAGATGAAATAAGGGTGTAACATTGACAAAACAATCAACTTTTATCCAAAAGACATAATTTAAATTCAAAACATAGCATAGTAATTCAATTTAAAACAAATCATAAGACATGGCAAAGCATTCCTAACCCGATGTTACAACATCAGAATAAAATTTAGAATATACTAATAGCACATAAGGTCGGCGAAAACGTAAAACAGAAGTAAAGCATACTAATGAGGTCAACTATATCATCCTCCACAAAACAAAAACTATCATTCCTCAGTTTCAACCTAAAAATTATCTGCATAAAATGCATGTGTATAAATCTAATGAAGTCTATTAGCCAGTATTAAAGAAATTGTATAAAAAAATTGTCATATTACACAAACGCATGCAAGCTGATCTCAAAAGATTGCCCAACCACTTGCTTCTGGTATGAAAGAAAGATCATGAAGAATCTCAAATATATGAAATACATGACAAACATCAGGCTCAAATTATTCCTCGATTGAAAGATTGCATAGAACCAGAACATTGAAAACCCATGACCAATATCAACTCACACAATTAAGTCTTTAGGAACAACAAGATCAAGGTCACACATCAAAACCAACAATACCACAGGAGATTGTAGCAAATAAACAAGAATTACTTCTTGTTTAGAAGTAGGTAGAGAACAAAAGAGAAAACTTAAAGGAGGAAATCTCAAGTTGGATCACAAACGATGGACTCGAACCAACAGGACGAAAAGTTAAAAACGGGTTATATTAGAGGATATAAATATTATTCATGATACAGGTAAAAACCAAACAAGGAAACAACTTTTATGTCATATGTATCTAATAGTAAAATAAGAAACAATAAGTTTCTAGAAGTGAAGGAATCACCTATAATATTCATTTATATGGTGGATCAAAGCAACATTCTTCATGAAGATTTTAGAATTCAAGGGGAATGAGTAACATTCCCACCAGATTAGCTTTAAAAAATGTTTTACATGGCACAAACCAAACATAACTTTCTTAGCAGAGCCAATGGTTTCTTTTAACCAAATTCTAAATTGGTATTGGTAGTAGTTGAATGTTAGTAGATTATGTGTCAAACTTTTTGTAACTACATATGAAATTATTTATACTTGTCTAACCAAATTATAACTAACTTCTAACTTTTAAAACAAAATTACATACACTACTGCAAAAACCATATTTCATCTCGGTTGAAAAAAAGCTTTCTTCTCAGTTAGGCGTCCGAGGTAACGTAGGTTGTTATGGAAAGTGCGCTATTTTAATGGCCAAGGTAAAAATTTGGAAAGCACGTCACTTTTTCTCTCAGATGGACCTGTCAACCGAAGTGAAAAGTGGCATTGGTCATGGTTTGATTCTCAGCAACAATATTTTTACATTTTCAAAATCGCGCATTGGATTAACTTTTTCTCTCAGTTGGAATAAGCACCAAGGTGAAAACTGAAGCGCCCAAATTTTCCCCTCAGTTGGAACTTTTAGCCGAGGAAAATCTATATGATGAGATTTCAATTTTATAAAAGTCACCTTATTTACCTCGCTCTAAACCATAAAATTAACATAGAGTAAACCAACAACGTATAACCTTTTTAAATAGATTTAGAAAATGATAATATAAAAATTAAGGTATTTTTAAAAAATAATTTACACTAATCAATGTTTTTCGAGCTTCCTACAACTCATCATTCATCTCTCACTTTTTAAAGGTTAAAATTTGATTCAATATTTCTAGTTCTTCAATCAAAACTTCCTTCTCTGATAGTTCAATCTACAAAACATCAAATTTGTTGACAAATTATGAATATTCTTCATCATCATTGTAGACGCTCTTTAAAACATTTAATAACATTTTAATTCGTTGAAACTCGAGTTATAAGTTTTGTTACACACTTGTATGCTTTTCAAGCTCAATGGTTTTTGCTTGTATATGTTTTTAGTATAAAAATAACAAAGTTAGATGAAATTTCATTTTAACAAGCATGCATTGAAGAAAATAATTTTAGCAATTACAAGAGAAGAGATTAAGTTAAAGAACCAACCTTGAAACTTTTTTTTGATCTTACAATCCATCTTAGAGAATGGTGTTGTACTTCATGCAAGTGCTTTTATTATCATTGTTTTCATCACGTTAAGTTTGTATTTCAGCATTTTGCATGCAAGATGGATTGTTGTGGCATTCATGTTCTGATTGATTGGTGAATATTTTATGTGTATCGTTGATTTTTCATGTCGATTGATGAGTAGACATGTCTTGACTGTTGTTACTTTATAAATGGATGACAAAGATTTGTTACTTAATTTTTTCATCAAATTGGAAAAAAAAATCTTCGGTTGTCAGATCGACAGGGAATAGGTCATAAATAAAATAAATAAATAATAAAATACGCTAAAATGTAGTTGATGAGATTCGAATGAGGTTTATCAAAAAATTTCTCCTTAATTGTCAACTCAACAAATAGAAAAGGTCATAAATAAAATGAATAAATAAATTAAATAAATAAAAGGCGCTAATATGCAGTTGTTGGAATTCAAATGGAAGTTGTTTCAAAACTTTTTCCTCGGTTGTCAAATAAAATCGAGAGTATAGGTCATAAATAAGAAATAAAAAATGAAACAAAATATGTTAAAATGTGGTTGCTAGAATTCGAAAGGGGTTGATAAAAAAATTTCCCCTCGGTTGCCAAATCAACTCGGAGAATAGGTCATAAATGAAAAAATAAAATAAATGAAAGGCGCTAAAATGCAATTGTTGAGATTCGAATGAGAACTTTTAAAAACTTTTTCCCTTAGTTGTCAGCTCGATTGAGGGAATATGTAGTATTTAAAAAAAATTAAAAAGTGGCACGCTTATAGTTTATACCTCGATTGGTTGTTGGCCGATGCGGGAATTTTATTATATTATTTTTTGTAGTGATATCTAATAAAGTAGAGGGGGTTGTCACACCCAAAGCGGATAATACCTCGTAGTCACAGACGTGCAGACTTGAGATCGACCATAACATTGTTGCTAAAATGAGGGGTAGAAATTGCATGCTCGCACTTTCCCCTTAGCCTCAACCAGGGCCACCTGTTCAACACTAGACAAAATAGTTTCACATTGCTTGAAAATTGAGGTTAAATATAGTTCATATACAAAGCTACATTCCTTAATCTATTAGGCAGTTTCTCTAAAAGAAAAAATTGTGAGGGTTCTCACACAAAAAATTGACAATACATTGTAGTCTAAGTGGCACAAACTTGAAATCGACCCGAACAATTTCAATTACATATCAAATCGACTCGAATAATATATATGTGAGATATTGGATCGAACTTTAGTATGGTCGAAGTTTGTTCACGAGTAATGTGTGTTGTAGTCGAAGTTTGTTCTAACATACATTAGCCAATATTGTTAGGTTTGTTAGCATGTTGAATTGGGCTTTGCTTGTAAGCCCAATTGTTTAAGTTAGCTTGTATCCTAAGTTATCTTGTAATGGGTTATTGTTAAAAAGCTCATTAGGTTAGTGTGCTAGTTTTTTATAAATAGCATGCTAGTCTCTCATCTTGTGTAAGAAAACATAGGAATATAAAATTCTAATTCAAGAGAGAGAGGTTATTTGTTATTCTTGTATACTTGTAATCTTGTTTGATTGAGAAAGGAAAGAATAGCAAATTATAACCAATCCTTGTTGTTTCTTCTTGTTTTTCTTGCTTGTTTTCTTTGTTAACCCTAACCCTTGTGTGTTTTTTGAATATAAAGAAATCGTTTATATTTTGTTTCAAGGCATTCTATTCACAACAAATTGGTGCGGTGAACATGGAGAAGATGCCTTCAACAAAGTATGAGACTGAAAATTTCACCTAAGTGAACGACTTCGGTCTATGATGCTTAAAGATGAAAGCCCTACTGGTTCAGAAAGGTTGTTTGGAAGCATTGAAGGGAGAGGCAGCCATGGACATTGTGTTAACGGCAATAGAAAAGAGGGTCATGATTGAGAAAGCCCACAGCGTAATATTGTTGAGCCTTAGTGATAAGGTTCTTCGACAGGTATCAAAGGAGACTACAGCATCAGGATTATGGGTGAAACTTGAAAGTTTGTACATGACCAAATCTCTGGTGTATTGACTCTACCTAAAGCAAGCTTTGTATTCATTCAAGATGAGTGAAGACATAGTGTTGGCTGAGCAGTTGGATATGTTCAACAAGTTGATTCTTGATCCTGAAAATATTGATGTGAATATTGATGATGAAGATCAAGCACTATTGTTGTTGTGTGCTTTGCCCAGAGCACATGCTCACTTCAAAGAAACTCTCTTGTAAGGAATAGAGTCCCTGAGCTTCGAAGAAATTCAATCAGCCTTGTATTCTAAGGACTTGAACAAACGAAAGGAGCATAAACCTTCGATGGTGGGCGAAGGTTTGGCCATTAAAGGAAAATTCTTGCGAAAGGATGGTAAGTTCGACAAGAAGAACCTGGTAGGAGGTGACAAAGTCAAAAAAAATTGGAGTTTTGTGAATCTTGTGTATTTGGTAAATCCTGTAGGGTGGAGTTTAACAAAGGCAAGCAAAGAACACATGGATCTCTGGATTATATTCATGGTGATCTTTGGGGGTCTGAAAGGAATCCTTCACACTCATGTGCAAGGTATTTTCTATCCATCGTTGATGACTATTTCAGAAAACTATGGGTATTCATCCAGAAGACGAAGGATGAAACTTTTGAGAATTTCAAAAGTTGGAAGGTTCTGGTCGAAAATCAAACTGGCAGAAAGGTTAATAGGTTGAGAATCGACAATGGCCTTGAGTTCTGTAACGAAGTGTTCGACAATTAATGTGTTGAGTCTAGGATTACAAGGCATAAGACTGTAGCAGGTACTCTTCAACAGAATGGTTTAGCTGAGAGATTCAATCGAACAATTCTTGAAAGGATTAGATGCATGTTGGTTAGTGATGGATTGAAGAATGTGTTTTGGGCGAAGGTTGTTTCGACAGCAGCCTATCAAATAAATAGATGTCCCTCGACTGCCTTGGGAATGAAGACACATGAAAAAGTTTGGTTAGGATATCCACCTAGTCTTGACAGACTGAAAGTATTTGGTTGTGTGGGCTATGCTCATATTAGGAAAGACAAGGTTGAACCTAGAGCTCTGAAATGCATGTTCATGGGATACCCTAAAGGAGTCAAAGCTTATAGGCTATGGTTCTTAGAGCCAGGTCACAAGAGGTGTATCACCAGTCGAGATGTAGTTTTCAATGAAGAAAAGATGGCTTTCAAGAAAATTGATGATGCTGATGAAGAGCTGGAACAGGGAAAGATTCCTGTTGAGGTGGAGCATGTTGATGCTGAATTGCATACCCCAGATGAAGTCGAAGAAGATGCTGAAGATATTGTCAAAGATGAGGAGACTGGTAATGAGTACCTGCTAGCAAGAGACAGGTCAAGGAAAGTCATCAAGCGACCTCAGAGACTTGGGTATGTAAATCTTATAGCTTATGCCGTAATCTCTATAAGTGAGGTTTTAGACGAAGAACCTATAGACTATAAGGAAGTTATGAGGAGTCGAAAGAAGACTGAATGGCTGAAGGCCATGGATGATGAGATGAAATTTCTTCATGATAACAACATCTTGGAACTGATCAAGAAACCTGCTAGAGCCAGGTTAGTCAGCTGTAAATGGATTTTCAAAGTTAAGGAAGGGATCAAAGGAGTTGCGTCAAAGAGATACAAGGCAAGATTGGTCGCTAGGGGGTTCACTCAAAAAGAAGGTATCGAATTCAATGATGTGTTCTCTCATGTTGTGAAGCACATATCCATTCGAATGTTACTTGCCATAGTGGCACAGTTCAACCTTGAACTGGAACAGATGGATGTGAAGACTGCGTTCTTATATAGTGATCTAGATGAAACAATTCTTATGAGACAACCTGAAGGGTATGTCGAAAAAGGGAAGGAAGATTATATGTGCAAACTGAATAAATATTTACATGGACTGAAACAATCTCATTGACAGTGGAATAGGAGATTCGACAAGTTCATGGCACGCATAAGTTTCATTAAAAGTCAGCTCGACCACTGTGTTTACTTCAGATTTCGACCTGGTAATTCATTTGTTATTTTGTTGCTTTATGTGGATGATATTCTAATAGCAAGAAACAATGTCGAAGATGTAATGAGGGTGAAGGATGAACTCAATAAGGAGTTCGACATGAAGGATCTAGGAGCTGCGTCCAAGACTCTTGCAAAAGAGCTGAAACTTCAAGGTCGAGCTATCACTTTTAAATGTGATAGCCAAAGTGCAATAAACCTGTCAAATAATTCAGTCTATCATGAGCGAACCAAGCACATTGATGTGAGGCTTCATTTCGTCAGAGGGGTAATTGGACGCGGAGAAGTCCAAGTGATAAAGTTTTTGACAGATCATAATGCTGCTGATATGATCACCAAGACATTTCCCAGTTGCAAGTTTTTCATTGTATGAAGTTGATAAAGCTGCATGAAGAAAGCTAGTTTCTTGATGTTATAGAGTTAGATCTAAGGTGGAGATTTGTGAGATATTGGATCGAACTCTAGTATGGTCGAAGCCTGTTCGCGAGTAATGCATTTTGTAGTCGAAGTTTGTTCTAACTGGCATTAGTTAATATTTCTAGGTTTGTTAACATGTTGAATTAGGCCTTGCTTGTGAGCCCAATTGTTTAAGTTAGCTTGTAATGGGTAATTGTTAAAAAGCCCATTAGGTTAGTGTGCTAGTTTTCTTATAAAAGCATGCTAGTCTCTCATCTTGTATAAGGAAACATAGGAAGATAAAATCCTAATTCAAGAGAGATAGGTTATTTGTTATTCTTGTATACTTGTAATATTGTTTGATAGATAAAGGAAAGAATAACAGTTTATAACCAATCCTTGTTGTTTCTTCTTGTTTTTCTTGTTTGTTTTCTATGTTAACCCTAACTCTTGTGTGTTTCTTGAATATAAAGAAACCGTTTATATTTATTTTCAAGACATCCTATTCAAAAAATACACACACACACACACACACACACACACACACACACACACACACACACACACACACACACACACACACACACACACACACACACACACACACATATATATATATATATATATATATATATATATATATATATATATATATATATATATATATATATACACACACACACACATATATATATATATATATGTGTGTGTGTGTGTGTGTGTGTGTGTGTGTAGTCAAGGCTCAAATTAATGGCAATCCTCTCCAAATGACGTAAGGTATAAAGTCATATCACGCGAAATGCAATGTACACTTTCTTATCTCCACTTTTCACAACACTCACCTTAAATTCTTAACTGACTTAAGCGTTGGAGTGCTAACCATGTAGGTCCATCCCGAGATATCACAACCTAGTCATCCATCGAAGCTCAATCCATAGCAGCTTTGAAAAGGTCCAGCCCTTCAATGGTAATATGAATGCCCGAACAAAATTCCATAGTTTATGCCAATGTCTGTTCAAGAGCTATATACACATTCTGCACAATTTTCTAAAGAGGCTCTCAAACTCTCTCTTTCAAAGCAGTCACCTCGTCCTCATAAGCTTTTTGATCCGTAGCATAGAACTCATGTTCTTATTGAAGAGTCTTTTGAACCTCCACTATATGGAAATCTGCCTCGGCAACAACATTGGATATATCCTGGTGTCACTTCTTCTCTTCCTCGAGGGAAGATTCCAACTCAAGGATTTGAGTAGCCAGGATGGAAGGAGAGTCGTGGACCTTCATCTCCTCTTGCAAAGCCTCGTCAAGTTTATTCTTCTCTTGGAGGCCAACCAGCTCCTTCTAGAAAGTATATCACTTCCATTCCATCACTTTCCATTTCCCATTCCAAGTTTCCCTTTCCTTGGAAGGGTTACCCATAACTAAGACATCACCTTGGGTGGCAGCAGCTAAGGAGAATAGAGAGGCGACTTATTAGGTATGGAAGTGACCTAAAAAAGATGCTACATCTGCTATGCCTCAAGAAAATTCTAGACAGTGGATAGGTCCTCTACAGACAAAAAAGCATCAACTTCCTTGGGAGTGCGAGAATACGAGAAGGAAGAATGAGGGTAGTTGAAGGAAGGGAGTGATGAACCTAAAGTTACATCCCTAGACAGGCGGTCCTATTTAGGATAATCCCCCTCTAAAGGGGAATGTTGCTCCTCATACTAACCCCTTTTCATCGGAGCAGAAGACTGTGGAGGATCTTCCACATATAAAGTGGTTGCAATAGTTGTAAGTTGATCAACCCCAGGGGCAGGTGTGGTAGCCTCGACAACATGGATGGGTGCAGAAATCAGAGGAGGATGCGTAATAACCCATCCTGCATAACCAGGTTTTATGCCTTGAGCATTGGCGAAAGAGTAAATCATTTGCAATTTATCAATGTTATAAACAAGATATAGTCAAACATGTCAAAAAAGCTATAGGACTTCATCCTCACTATAGATCTATTTTCTCTCCCCAAGACCGGCCACACTCATAATGGTGTGGCTATTAATTCACTTTTTCCTCTACATGGAAGGCGATACTTTGTCGAGGCTAAACTCTTCTTTGTAACCAAGTCCTTGATGTAGAGACTCTAAATCCCCCTCATCATAACCTCTTCAGTGGAGAATGAGGTATAGTTTGAGGCGGTAGGAATGGGTTGTATAGAAGAAACGAGGTAAATACCGATACTTCAGAAATCTACTCTTGCACTATGAGCCTTCAGATTAAGAGGTTTCACCAATATGAAGCAACTCAGAAAATTGCCTTAGTCGTTGGTGAAAGGGCTAAACCAAAAACAATTTGGGTGAAGTTCGACAAGAAATTAGTCATTAATTTCATCTGAGAGGTGCACATGACGTAGACAAGGTTGAAGAGTAGCCAGAGAGAAGGCTTCCAAAATTTATGCTCAGGCCAAAACTAGAACGTATTCATGAAGGCCCAGGACCCTGAATGAATCTTAGATAGGGAAACTTTCAAGTGTTTTAGGATGGCCATCTCGATTTCGGACAGAGGCAGCCGATAAAACGGTCAAATGATTTACATATCCTTTATTATGAGTCCATGACAAGGACTGACCAATCTGATGGATCGTCAATCACGATGTTGGTCACGCCTATGTCTGTGTCGGTACTTAAAACAGATGGGGTCCCACCACTTTTCTAACCTCTTAGTTATACTTAATGGCATCGGCCAGTACCATCAACGTCACCCTTTTCTAGAACAGCTCGTCAACTTTAAAATGTTCAATCAGTTTAAGCAAAAAAAAAACTACATCAGGTCGACCCTTGTACTCCATATGATCTTTTATTTCTACATCGTTGGGATTTGTAATATAGGTACTCCGAAAAACGTGAACACAATCCCTGGCGCTTTATCTATTTAATCTAAAGGTTTGCATCTTTAAGGCTAACAAAATAAGATAAGGCAAAACTCCCACCTTACATGAAGAATGGGCATGGAAACAATTATACCGTCCTTCTAGTGCCATCATCTAACAAAAAGAGTATCGAAGGAAGAATCCCTAAAGGAATCTCTCTCATCCTAGAAGTTCCCATATACCATTTTTGAATCAAAATCATTAGTTAAGGATATAACTTTATGACCCATACGAGCATGGACAACGAGAGAGAGGTTTGAGTCAAGAGATACTTTTGTTCTCACAATAAAAGAAACACCACTCCCATAATCGATAACTATGTGAATAGGGATATCACTCATCTTGACCAAAGAACAGAAAATGTTGAAGGTAAATTTTGAGGTGAGAAGGGTATCTGATAAGGCAAAGTTCATGAAGCAAATCTAATAGAGAAAGGTTGAAGTTTTAAGCGAATAACTGCAACTATTCTAATAAATAATTTCAGAAGCGAAGAGAGGAAGACACTTGCTAATAATAAACATTTGTGAAGGGAACCTAACTTGCATGGATCGCGAAAAGTTCATCTGCATTCTACAACTTATATATATATATATATATATATATATATATATATATATATATATATATATATATATATATATATATATATATATATATATATATATATATATATATATATATATATATATATATATATATATATATATATATATATATATATATATATATATATATATATATATATATATATATATATATATATATATATATATATATATATATATATATGGGGTCGGCCTTGGGCCTAGGCAAGCAGGCCCACAGCCCAGGGCCTCATAAAAAGAGGGACCTCAAATATTTGGGTGTGGGTTTTATGAATAGTAATGAAAAATTATTATATATTTTTTAGGGTTAAATATGTTACAAGTCCCTATAAATAATTCAAAATCCAGTTTTAGTCCTTCTAACATTTTTGTTTAAAGAATCATCCTCCTAAAGATTTTCGTCCCTAGATTCCGTCCCTGCCGTCTATTTCACTTAACGGCGTCATACGTGGATGCTGATTTGGCTTTCTTTTTTAATTATTTCGACTTGTTTGGATTTCCACGTATGCTAGGAAACGACACATCAAATTGTGAATCCTTAACCTAATTTCATTAAATCACATTCATACTTGCTTTTCATTTCTTCAGCCTCAATTTCTTCAGCTTCAGATTGTGGTCTTTTTCTTTTTGCTTTTCATTTCTTCAACCTCGATTTCTCTTCGCCCTTTTCTTCGCCCTCTTTCAACTCCTTTGATGTCATATTCAAGGACAAGTCCTAAGAAACTCGTTAGCATGTCTTCGTCATCTGTGCGAAGGCGCCACCAAGGAAGGAATTGCGGATGTGATACTCGTATGATTTCATACGTGTGCAAGAATGGTCGCAATAAAGGCAGGCTTTTCTGGAGATATTCTTTTTGGAAGCATGAAGAAACTTGTGATCTTTTTGTATGGAATGAAGATCTTGTCGAAGAAGATGATAATGGTTTTGGTCAGGTAGAAAATAACTGGATGAAGGAATTGGATATTGTTGATTTGTTGAGAGAGTTGTACGAAGGTTTGAAGAAGAAGAACATAAAGATGCAAGAAAAATTGATAGCAGAGGAATGGGCGGGAAAAATCAAGCTGGTATGCTTTGTATTCTATGTTATGATTAATGTGTATCAATTTTTGAAATATAATTGTTGAATTTAGGGTGATCAGTGTAATGGAATTTTGGATTGATATGATAAGTAGTTTATGTCATAATATGCTTTGTAATGGAATATTGGATGATCAATGTAATGGAATTGTGGATGTTCAATTTATAAGAATTGTGTTTGATCACTGTGTTTTTGTGTGTTTTTATTGGATTTGTCTTTCAATTATAATTTGTCTTCTAATTGACTCATAACATCTACATTTTGACTTTATAACATCTTAAATTTTGGCATGATGTTTCCTTAAATTTAGCCTCATTTTTGGTATTATGTCCCCTAAAAGTTTGGTAACAATTTTGACATCATAATTTGCAAACAAACTGACATGAAATAACTTCATTAAAAACATAGGAATTCAAAGTATTCAAAGTCAACACATGGACTTAGTTTGATCCAAAAGGATGACCAAAATTACAAGTCATTGTATATCGAGTACAAATGATCATAGGTTACATCATAGATTAAAAAAACATACTTAATCAAAGTCTACAAAAAACACAGTTATGGTAACATAGCCCAAAAAAACAAGATCATTCAACTTCTTCAAACTTCATCCTCATTGAGTCAAGCCTTTTTGAATTTCTTCCCAACTTTTTCTTCCCTTTTATTTTGGTTATTTTGATGTGTCATCTTCAGTGAGCACAAATGGATCTTCAGGTTGTTTTCCAGGCCCCTTGATGTCTTTTGTTGTTATAGTCTTGAGTCTTTCGCTCTTTCTGGTTTGACTCACAGCTCCTAGGACTTTTTTCTTCTTTGGCATCATAGACTTGACCTAAAAAACATCCATGAATAAACTTGAGTAACTTAACATTGACCTAAAAAAACAGCCATGAATAAACTTGACCTAACTTACAGGATCGCTGAAGGTTGCCTTGACCTTTCCTAGATGTTTGAATGCTTTGGAGGGTTTTACTTTTGGTTCACTACCAAAGAAAGTCTTCATACTACCAGAATTTAAAGGACTTGTGTTTATAGCAACCTGTTTGATAGGGCTTAAGTCAACTGTAAGAGGTTGAATGTCAAGAACAGTATCCATTCCATTGTTGATATCATTGAGAATTGCTTCGAGAACATCTAGATCTATGTCATTGAGGTAGTCTCTTCTATATATACTTGGTGATGGTGCAGTATCAGAAGCTATGGGTTGTGCAGCCTGAGAATCTGTTGATGGTGGTGCAGTATCAGCATGAGGACTTGGTGGTGGTAGTGCAGCCTGAGCATTTGTTGGTGGTGGTGCAGTATGAGGACTTGGTGGTGGTAGTGTAGTTTGTGGATCTATTGGTGGTTATTCAGTATCAGCATGAGGACTTGGTGGTGGTTGTGCAGTATCAGCATAAGGACTTGGTTGTGGTAGCGCTGTTTATGGATCTGTTGGTGGTTGAGCAGCATGAGAACCTTGGACTGAAGCCTGACTTGGTACCTCATTTATCTGGTCTGTGACTTGAGGTTGAGAAGTCTTAGCCTTACTTGTTGGTTGACTTTGTGCCTTACTTGGTGGCTGGCTTGGTGCCTTGCTCGGTGCCTTGCTTAGTGCCTTGCTTGGTGTCTTACTTGGTGCCTTGCTTGGTGCCACTTTGACTTTCTTATTCAATGACCCCTTAGGTCTCCCCTGAAAAGCAGTTTATAGTTACTCATAACATACAAACAAGAACAAACAATATACAATTACCCATAAACCACAAGACAAACCTTTGTTGATGTTGTCTTTTGAATATTCCAAGTTTGACTTACCTGTGTAGGTACCTCATTTGTTGTTACATATTAGTTCTTGTGTAGAACAATCTTTTTGTTCTTCTTACATGTCCTAGTGTTATGACCATACTCCAAACATATCTTACACCTATGAGCAGTATTATTTCTTTGCCACTTGGTAGCATTGGATTCATCAAGTTCCCTTCTTCTAAGTTTTTTTGGCCTCCATGGGCCTCTTTTGAACATGGGTGGGTAAATTATTGGATCATTGGTTTTGGGCCACCTATTTTGGCCATTCAAAGGAGTGATACCTTCCTCATGACATTTGACAGAAGTTGACTTGTGATAACACTTATGGACATAATTAATGGGATCATCAACTTTCCTATGGATTACAGCAACTGCATGTCTACATGGAATTCCAATGAGATCCCAAAAATTACATTAACATGTTGATTAGCTAAATCAACCACAAAGCTATCAGTAAACATGACATGGGTAACTTGGAATGTCAATTTTCCAGCATAAGTGATTGTCCAACTTGCAGTCTTTTCAATCTCTCTATCCAATCTCTTTAGTGGTTTTGACATGATCCTACCCTTATACCAATTAACCTTTTCCCTTAAAGTTGGAAACCTACCCATAAGATACGACCTAATCCATTCAAACATTGTTATAATTGGTTTGTGCCTTTGAAGCAAGATAGTGGCATTAATGGATTCACTTAAATTATACATCAATATATCACACTTAGAATACAAAGAATGCATGCTTACACCACTTAGTTTTAGGAATTGCCTCCAATCATTCATATGCATCATTGCTGACTTCCTTGATCTTCTGCATGTATTGTTCATAGAGCCTCAAGGTAGGTTGCCTTTGCTGCAGCAATCATTAGATCCTAAATAGGGTACCACCTCTAAACCTTTTTTTAAAGTTAGCATACAGATGCCTAACACATAATTTATGTTCAAAAGTTGAGTAATGCTCCTTAAACACCTGTACAAAACCCTGAAAAAACTAAATAGTATAAACAACAGTTCAAGCAATGGAAGTAACAAAGTCTAAAAAACCAAACAAAATTAGGAAGTGTACTTGCCTTTTGTTGGTCAGATATGAAACATCACTTTTTTCACCAATGTCTTCAAGAGTAACTGCATAAACCAACTCCAAGTGTTATTTGACTCAGTTTCTACCACTCTAAAGGAAATTGGTAAATACTGGTCATTAGGGGTATCTTCCCACAGCTATTAACAATATCCCACCATACTTGTGTTTTATATGACAGCCATTTAATCCAATAAATTGCCTACAAGCTAATTTCAAAGCTTTCTTCATACCATCAAAGGCCATGTAACACCTTTCAAACCTTGTAGTAAACCTGGACCAGGAGATTGAATGTTCATCTTAAAAGTATTTTCTTGTGAAGTCCTCCTCAATTCAGTCCCATTGACCATAATAAACTATATTGTTTACTAGAGTCTCCCTCCACTATCCTTTTGGCAATCTGTCTTGCCTTAAATGCCCTACAACCAGGGATTTTAGTTTTATACTTCACCCTAACATCTGCAATTACATCATTCAACTTCATTTTGTTATTGTTTTTCATCCTATCAACTATCACTTTTGCAACCCAATCAGCTTTGCACTCTTGTTAAAAAGTTATCTTCCACACTTATGTTTATCATACAAGGTCTTAATTCTAAAGGTTGTTGATGTTAGGAATTTACGGCACAGTAAGTGTAATTGCATTGTGATTTTTCCTTGCAAACCACCCTACATCTCACTGCATCATTTTTTACAAATCTGATATCCCTACCATTCAATACATTATGTTCCAAAATAGCACTCTTGAACTGCCTCAGAGATGAAAACTTCATTCCAACCTTGAATTTATATTCCTTTGTAATCCCATTTTCCTCATTGAACCTAAAAACTCTTGGCCTATCATCACCAATATCATCTTCAGCACCACTATCAAGCTCATCAGTGAGATACTCATCTCAATTACATGTTCCTTTTCCATCTCTGGTGTATAAGAGTTGTTCTCACTACCTCACTAGAGCCTGTTACATCTGCAACAGGTATGGTTCTAGGTTGACTATCAAATTCTCATCAAAACCCGTCATCATTTCTTCTTCATTATCCTCAAATTTGACATCTTTCACATCTTCATCACTAGAACTCTCATCAGCATTTGAATCAACCTCATCTTCACATATTTAGCCTTGTTCCTCTTTCTTGCATTCTCCATAAAGGTTGCATTCCTTATACTAGGTTTAGGCTCAGTGTATATTTAACCTCACCTTGGTGACTTGCTTGAATGAATGCAGCTAACTCAAATGTATCACCATCATCCCTAGACGGTTTTAGGTCATTTACTAAAGTACCACACCATGTTTTCACCATATCTTAACATTATTGTACTCAAACCCAGGATCCATTCCCTTGATTAAATCACATGCCTCAAAAAATTACCATAACTCGCTATCTTGACCATTATAGGCATAACTTCCCCACCCTCATATTTTAGCATTGGGTCTTTACAAAAGAGCCCTTCGTGTAAAATATTACTTTAAATACACCCATACCTACATTATGGATGGAAAATACAGTCAAACATGGACCCACTAAATGACTATTGTATGCATACAACCCTAATAACCTAATAAATACCAGTAAAATACGATCATTATGCCAAACTTCAATAAATTAGAATCTAAAATGGAAATGTGGACCTACCTCAGTTCCAATGTCGAGGGACCACAAAGCGAGCACCTTTCACGCAAATGCTAGGACCACAAAGCAACTCAAACGCAATGATAATGGAGTCAACTTTCTGCAAACAAAGTAAAAAAAAATGCAATGTGTCACTAATACTATGTTCTACAAAGTAAACACAAGAAGTTGAAGAAGAATGAAGTTGAATTCAAAAATTACCTTCTAAGGGAGTAAATCCAAGAACGAGAGTGAGAGTCAATTTTGGGGGTGAAAATGATTTAGGGTTTCTGGTGCTATGTATTTACTAAACTAATAAAGGAACTTAGGTGACACATTACATGTTTAATCATTCATTCATCTACTCAAAATTAATAAAAAATATCAACTCATCCGCCACATAAGATTCCGTCAAGTGTAATAGACGACAGGGATGAAAATAGGGACGGAAAAGTTTTAAAGGACGAATATTTGAACAAAAATATTAGAGGGACTATAACTAAATTATGAAATATTTTCAAGGACTAAGAACATATTTAATCCCATTTTTTTAATTTGTAAAAGTATTATGCATTATCTTTGTAGTGTAGTGGCAAGATTGTTTTGTTTTTAAGCCAAGATCCTGGGTTCGAGCTTTGTGTTGTGAAGTATATTTTTAAAATTTTAATTAGTTGTTTTAATAAAAACTTGTGTAACGTAAAGAAATGCATTCATTACTAACTAAATCAATTCATTGATATCTACTACTTTTTATTATATATAATATTTTTTTATTAACCTTTCAGATTTTATTTCTTTAATATAAATTTTAGATAATATTTACTTTTTTAATTAAATATTTATTGATTTATTATATAACTAAATTATTTATTATTAAATTCTTAGGCTAAGAAATATCATATAATTGTATAATTATTAGTGGTTTGATCTTATTCTATAAAAAATATATTGTTAAATTTTATTTTACAATAATATATTAAAAAATTGGATATTAGTTTTTATTTGTAATTAACTCTAATAAATATATGGATAATAAATTAAATTAATAAATTTAAAATATTTTTAAATAACTTTAATTTAGGTTAGTCTAGCCTAACACAATATTATGATTTTATAATTTTTTTAATTAATTCAATTTTTTTTTATACTACTACATCTATTGCAATTAATTTTAAGGATTATCAAAATGTCTTAAAATAATTTTTTTTTGACAGAAGATGATTATTTATGCATATTTCATATTTATAAATGTTTTAGACTGGGCCAGAGGCTGCCCCACTATCGGATATAGTCTAACCCATTTATTCATTGGGGATTGTCCAATGAGGGCCAAGCTTATCACATCACACGGGGAACGCTCATGCGTCTCTCCTACGAACTCCACGTGTCCCCCAAGCGGGGACACGTCATTAGACAACTACCCACCTCCGAAGATCACTGGACAGTTGACCCAGGGCGAAGACCATGTGTTGGTCTTCCCAACGCCACGTAAACCCTGGCAGTTATTCGCATTAGGCCTAGCGATCCAACCCAATGCAAAGTAACCGTTGACCCCGCATTGGGGGCATATTATAAATACCCTCTTTCAATAGAGG
>CAWUDS030007129.1:0-26243 GCA_963859935.3 Lathyrus sativus
CGTTATTTATCCCTCAGAACAGGAAAGGAAACGATCGGAAAAACCTGACGAAAAGGTATAAGACAAGGTCATCGCAATCAATGTCTGGATTCGGGAGTCGGTTACGCAAGGGGAAGGTATTAGCACCCCTCACGTCCATCGTACTCGATGGGATCCATGCTTGTTGTGTTTATCTGACGAGTTGGTTTTATCTATCTACCTATCAAGGCTGGTCTAAAAAGAAAAGCAAATGACTCTGCAAAGCATCGTGCTTTATGCCTACGTATTCTCATCAGAGAACGAGAAATCAGAGTCAACGTAGTTAGGCTAACTACGGGGGAAAGGGGGGAAGGTTGCTCGCCGAGATATCGCATCTCGTGCCTACGTAATTTCACACGGCGTGAAAGATCAGAGCAAACGTAGTTCGGGCTAACAAGACCACATATTGGTTCAAAATGTTTTACCCGAGTAGGGTTAACAAACGGTTCTAGCAGTTGGTGTATGCAGCTCGCTCGTCGGAGACTTGGGTGTTTACCGTTTGCGGTAGAATCGGGAGTTAACAAAACTCTCTTTATGAAAATGGTTTCCAAGGATTAAAGGTCCCAGAGGACAAAAAGAAGTTTGATCTTTGTTTTTGAAGTTTCTTAAAGAAGAAGTGTTGTGAGTTTTATTTGTAACTCATGTTGCACTAAAGACTTGGACTTAAGAGTGAATGTGTCGCATGTCACCCAAAGGGTACCATACTAAACACTCAAGCTATTGAAGAGAAACTGTCCAACAACACTTTCTCAAGTGCTTAAGGCTCGTAGCTTACAACACACGTTAATCTTTATTAAGTGTTTTAAAGATGTTTGAAGATGAGAAGAGAAAGGACGCACTAAAGGGGAACTAATCTGATCCTAAAGCTGTCATGCAAAGTTGATCCTATGATTGAGGTTAGGAGGGAGCTACCTAATGTTATCATGCATGGTTAGAACCCTAATGTCTGTCATAACTTCTCTTCAACAAGAGAAGTCAGAGTCCCTAAGGGGACATGGCAAAGGAAAGCAACAGCAAAAGAACAATGAGCTGTAAAGAAATAATTGTAAGTAAAGTGCATGCAATGCAGCAATACAAGCAGAAGGAGACAAACTCAACTTCTAGAGCACACAAGCAAAAGCAACACAAAGCACAGGCAAGGGAGACAAGCTCAACCTTCAGCTAACAAGCAAAGCCAAACAGTAACAGACAAGCAGAGGGAGACAGACTCAACCTCTAATGCAGACAAGCAAAGGGAGCTCAGCTCAACCTTTCAATGCACTTAGGCCTAGAACCAACTACATGAAAGCCTATTCTAATGCAACACACCAAACAAATAGTCACACAAATACAGTCAAACAACAAACACAACAAATAAAACATCAAACCAGCAGCTCAACAGCAAAGCAGTCTTCTATCAATAAAGCAACCCAACAGTCTGTAGTTGTCTTCATGTCCAATTTATCCATCAAGAGAAAAGGGAATAAGGCCTTTACCTTCAAGCTTCAACTTGCTCCATCAAGAGATGAGAATCAACACAAAGGTTATTGCATGATGAGGGGAAGCATGATGGAAACCAAGGGAATCCATCATGGCACTCAACCACTCATCTAAGATTGGTATCCTCAAAGGTTTTACCTTTTGTGATAGGCCTTTAGTCATTCCAAAGGAGAGACTAGTCTCCCACAAAGTAACCTTGCATCATTGGATAGGAAATGGAATGCAAACCAAAGCAAACCACAATTATGAAAAAAAGGAAGAAACTCCTAAAGGCTCTAAAAAACCTACTTCTACAAGCTCTAAAAGCAAACCTCTAAAAGGGAACTAAAGCACCAAATTAAACCTTACAATTAAGTCTACATAAGCATCAACATGCCTACTAAACCATCAAAAAAGATTAAGAAACCTATCATGGACTAATGGCCACTTTTGAAGTTCAACTAGGGGAAGTACTATGTTAGAAGCACCCTAAAAACTACCTAAGTATTAAATCTACTTAAAATACTAAATCAACTTCTAAAAATCTATAGATTTTTCTAAGGGGCCCTAAATGTGTTGAGAACCTAGGGTAAAAGGATCAGAGCCTAAATAAATGTTTAAAGGCACTAAAGAAATCCTAAACCAAAAGGTGCCAAATGAAGGCCCAAAAGGGGAAGCCTCTAAAAACCTACTCCAAAACAGAACTTAGAGTTATCTAAAAATCACCACAAAAATCCTACAATCCTCTCAATGAGTCTAATACCAGCCAGCAAAATATCAAGTTCCAATTCTATACAAAAATGGAATACAAAAATAAGAAAGAAACAAGCATAAAATGCCAAATTAAATGAAATCAAGAAAATGGAAAAATGGCAAATAAATTGGAAATTGCACAAAAAATAAAATCCAAGGGCATCAAAAAACCAGAAATTAAATCAGGAGCATTCTCATATTTTTGTTATATTTTTCTGATCATTATTCTATTTATTATGAATTAAAGAAGATAAAAACAATTAAAGAAAATAAAAAAAATGAATTAACAAAATAAAAATGCAGAAAATAACCACGGCCTTAGGATCTGATTACTAGTCTATCAATCCAATGGTCTCAGCGCATGCCAACACGTTAATGGAACGCTGCGTTTTAGATGTGGTCAAAGGTCTAAGTCTCAGGATGAATCACAGGCGTTAGATCTCATGACTTGGTCAAATACAAAACCTAGATCTAAGGGCTCTGGCTCATCATCTTCATTTAAACCTGCAACTGGGAGGAAAACAAGCATGGTGGCCGGAGAAGACCTCCGGTCGTCTTCTCTGACGAGGCAAACAGTGACAAAGCTTCAAAACCCAACCAAACTCAATGAAACCGGTACCAATCTCCTCATTTTTTCCTCCCGATCATGAATATCCACTCCAATTTTACTAATTCCTCATGAATCTTGAAACACGAAGATGAACAGAAAATTCACCAAAACATTGATCCTCATCAAACTCCAAATTAATGCCACAAATCTCTTCCTCATCTCTCAGGGATCAACTTAAGCTATTCAAATCATGCTAACACCTCAAGATCAAGTAGTTACGATCTCAAACAGAAATTGGATCATGACCTAAATTGTCTCTAAACTCCAAAATTATGAACCTAAATCCATCTATACTCTTCCCTAAGCCTTAAACACACTCTAAATCATGCTGAAATAGCCTAGAACTAGAGCAATGTTGAAATTTACCAACCTGAACTGAAGCTTGTAATTGAGGTAGTTGCAGTGTGATTCTTTGTGCCAAACTATGCAGATTCCTTCCTTGATGATCCCTGGTGCTATTGGAAAGCTTAATTCTTCTTGAGAAGCTCTTGAATCCAAAACACGATTTCCACTTTTGGTGCTTGAAGCTCTAACTGCCACAACCGTTTCTTCACCCAATTTCTTCCAAAAAAATTATTTGAACACGATTAGGAACTTAAATAGGATGTGTTTGGATCTTAACATGGCCCAATCCTGGCCATTATTGCTTAATCCAAAATTTCAATTTTCTCCAAAATTCAACAATGGAACTCATGTGTACTGGCTCTGTTTCAGCTTGCTCTTTGCTTTAATAGCTTGCACAACACTCCTTGGATGTGAATGGCTCAGATTGAGTGCTTGAATTGATCTTATGGTCAAGATTGATTATGTTACTTCCATTCTAAGTAATCCAGATAATGTCCATGAATTAGGCCTCAAACCCCAAATGTAAAATTGACAATCTCTTTAAAATGTCATTTCCAATCATAAAATGCATAAACTTATGAAGTTCTGAACCATTGTGATTTATTTTGGATTTTTTCTCTTTTAATCCTTTTAAAAAAAGCATTTTGTCAAATTCCTTCAAACCAACATTTGTTCTAAGCCAAATCAATGCCTCATGGATACATGGTTGACCTTAAAATCCCATTTTGAGCAAGTTTCAAGTTGGACAAAACTTCATTTGAGGCTCACAAGATAGTGAAAATGACCTATAATGCAAAATGACCTATAATCTCACTTTCCCAAAATACCCCTAACTTGTAAACCTCATAACTTGAGTTCTACAAATCAGATGAAAGACTTCTAGTACATTTTGGAAAGCTAAGACCAAGACCTACAACTTTCATGTTGGCCAAAAGTTGAGGATAAACATCCTTCTAGGTCAAATGTGCCTTGGAAGTTGGTTGACTTTTACAGATAAAATTCACATTCATCTGATGACCTGTAACTTGTCTGGATCATAACTTGAGTTCTATAAATCTAATCAAGGACTTCTAGTACTCAAATTAAAGCTAAGAACATACCCTACAAGTTCCATGTTGGTAAAAAGTTGAGATGAAACTTGTATCGTGAGATAAGTGGTCTTGAAGTCTGGCACTAAATATGGGATTTTACCCTAAGAACCCTAATTTAGCAACTCCTCACACTTTTAATTCTTCTTGAATTGATCTTGGAATAACACCTCAAGTGTCTTGTAATGCCCTGATTTCGATTATCCCTTTTTCGTTAAGTCCTTTTTTATTTTAATTGGGCGAATATTACTTTGATGTGGAATTTTCATGGAAATATGTTATGTTTACATATTGTTCTATTTTGCCCGATTTGGGAGTTTTCGGAGAAAATAGTTGGAGGGTACTTTGGACATTTCCTATTTAAATGATAAGTTGGATATTTTATGAGATATTGAGTTAGTAGACGTTTTGGGAAAAATAATAGGAAGATATTAAAGAGGAAATAGAAGAGAAAGAAAGATAGTAAGAAAGGAAGGAAAGAAAAGAAAAGAGAAAGAAAGAAGGAGAAGAGAAAGAGGAGATAAAGAAGAGGAAACTTTGGAAAACATCAAGATCAAACCCTATCTTACGGTTAATCAGGTAAGGGTGAGAAGTTTTATCATCTTGATAATGTATGTAATCATGTATGTGCTAGTTTGGATGTATTGGATTGTTTTCTATGTTTCCATTTCTAGGTTAGAAGTTGATTTAATCGGTAGAAACTGAGTTTTATCGGTTAGAATTTGGAATAGATGGTGTAGTATAGTCGGGTGATGAGTGGACTATACTACTGGAACTGATTTGGATTGAATCGGTCGGTTTGTGAGGTTTGGGCTTTTGGACAGCCATTAGAGTTTTGAGTTCGCAGGTTCGCCAGGCGAATGGCAGTGAAGCTTCGCCAGGGGAAGCCCAGCGAGCAGCAGCGAACCAAATCAGTAGCAAACACCCTGTCTTCGCTGGCAAGTTCGCCAGGCGAATGAGTGTGGCGAAGGTTCGCCAGGCGAGTGTGCTAGCGAGTAATTCCAGACTAACTCCCAATGGTCTTCGCTGGCAAGTTCGCCAGGAGAACGAAGTAGCGAAGGTTCGCCAGAGGCTTCGCCAGGCGAAGGTTGGCGAATGCGACAACATTTTCCTATTCTCTGTGTTTTTCCTTTCCATGCGGATTTCTTTGTTAGGTTATGTTTAATCCTTATCGAATTGAATAGTTTTGTGTGCCGTGGGGTACGTTATGTTGTGGGTAGCCGTATGGCGTGAATCCTAGTTTGTGATTTGTGAAGTGTGGAATGTGGTTGTTTGGCAATTTGGTGCATTTACTTGAATTGAATAGAAATGCATGTTGAGATCGAATGATGAATATAAACTAGGTATGAATTGGTGTGAATGAATAATGAATATGTATATATGTATTGTGATATGTATATATATTGTGAATACATAATGAATATATGCGATGAATATGAAGAAAACCTGAGTATGTTTGTAAACATGTATGCATTTCAAGAAGTGTATGGAGTCATTTTGCATGTGAAGCATCATGAAGTATATTCTTGTGCTGTTGATTCCTAGGAGAGTCTGATGAGTGATAGGATTCCTAGGAGAGTCCGATGAGTGATAGGATTCCTTGGATAATCTGATGAACGATGTGATTCCTTGGAGAATCTGATGAACGATGTGATTCCTTGGAGAATCTGATGAGGGATGTGATTCCTTGGAGAATCTGATGAGCGATGTGATTCCTTGGAGAATCTGATGAACAATGTGATTCCTTGAAGAATCTGATGAACGATGTGATCCTCGGAGACTCTGATGAGTGATGTGATTCCTTGGAGAATCTGATGAACGATGTGATTCCTTCGAGAATATGATGAACGATGTGATTCCTCGGAGAATCTGATGAGTGATGTGATTCCTTGGAGAATCTGACGAGCGATGTGATTCCTTGGAGAATCTGACGAGCGATGTGATTCCTTGGAGAATCTGATGAACGATGTGATTCCTTGGAGAATCTGATGAACGATGTGATTCCTCGGAGAATCTGATGAGTGATGTGATTCCTTGGAGAATCTGATGAGTGATGTGATTCCTTGGAGAATCTGATGAACGATGTGATTCCTTGGAGAATCTGATGAACGATGTGATTCCTCGGAGAATCTGATGAGCGATGTAATTCCTTGGAAAATCTGATGAGCGATGTGATTCCTTGGAGAATCTGATGAACGATGTGATTCCTTGGAGAATCTGATGAACGATGTGATCCCGAGGAGAATCTGATGAGTTATAGTGTACACGTGAGGGGCGTGAGGGAATTCATTCTTAGGAGAATCTGATGGACGATTTAGTCGGTACCGCATTTGCATCTGCATAGTGTCGTGTGTCGGTCTCTATGAGTTGCATGTTGACATTTGTGCATGATGTCTGGTAAATAAACATGAATGAAGATGTTTATGTTAATTGTTGATAATTTGCATGAATAGAAGGCTTGAAGATACATGTATGTGTGGATATATATGTATATGTGTGTATGTTTATGAATTGATATAAACATTGTTGATGCATATTGTATATGTTTGGTGCTCTATTTGTAAATAATTTATGTGAATACATTGCGATGTATGGTATAGTGAGATGAGTTGCGGTGAAAACGCGGAAGACGCTATTGGACGTTATGTGTGTGTGTGTATATATATATATATATATATATATATATATATATATATATATATATATATATATATATATATATATATATATATATATATATATATATATATATATATATATATATATATATATATATATATATATATATATATATATATATATATATATATATATATATATATATATATATATATATATATATATATATATATATATATATATATATATATATATATATATATATATATATATATATATATATATATATATATATGTTTATATGCATTATGTATTATGATATTGTTTCTCACCCTTCTGCTGCGAAAATCGGCGCCGGCTGAACAGAAGAGTCGCCACCGTGCATTATTTATCCCAACGAAGGGAAAGGAAACGCTCGAAGTAAACCTCACGCAAAGACGGGAAAGGAATGGTCATCGCAACCAAATCCTGGATTCGGGAGTCGGTTACGCAAGGGGAAGGTATTAGCACCCCTCACGTCCGTCGTACTCGACGGGATCCACGCTTGTTTTCTGTCGAAAGGATGGTTATTCTATCTACGCTAAAGGTCTGGGGTTAAAAGAAAAGAAAATGACTCGGCAAAGCATCGCACTTTATGCCTACGTATTCCCGTCTGTAACGAGAAATCAGAGTCAACGTAGTTCGCCTACCTACGGGAAAGGAGGGGAAGGTTGCTCGCTAGGATATCGCATCCTATGCCTACGTACTTTCATACAGCATGAAAGATCAGAGCAAACGTAGTTCGGGCCACGCACGACATAAGTCTGTCTTGATTGTTTTTATCTCCTTCTAAAAAAGGGTTTTTCTGCTTAACAGTCCAAGCGGACAAAAATGACGTTTTGATGAGTTCACATTCTTTTACGGAAGAAGTGTCTTTTATTGTGTTTGAAAGTTTTATTGTGTTTTTTGATTGTTTTAAGATGAGAAGAGAAACAGCAACTCTAACCTATGGTTGAAAAGGGAACCAAACTAACCTAATGTTATCATGCATGGGTTAAGACCTAATGTCTATCATGTTCCTCTCTTGCGCAGAGAGAAACAGAGATCCTAAGGATAAACGGAAAAACAACAGCATATATACAATAAAACAGTAAAATGCATGAATGCAACAATACAAGCGAGACAAGGGAGTCCCACTCAACCTCGAACCTAGAAAACAACAGGCAAAAGCGAACAAAATTCGCTTTCAACCTAACAGATTAATTGGCAAGCAATACAGTCCGGGAAACTCAAACAATACATCAAAAGCTTCTAAACAGCAAAAATAGAACAGCAAACAGCAAATCTGCACAGCAAACTCCATCATCTATCTTCAAGTCATCTTCAAACAGCTACAAGCTTCAAGCAAGCATCAATAGTAATCATCTTCAACAGTTTCAAACAGCAGGGCTTCAAATAGCAGTAGTCACATGCACAGCTTCAACAACACAATCTTCATCTTCAAGCAAGGTCTCTATCTTCAATCTTTCATGGCCTTTCTTCAAGTCAGACTCTCCAGGATGAGGAACCATCAATAGGATGAATTGGGATGTTAAACAGTTAGTTGACCACCAAAGGTGGAAAACAGACTGTTAACAACATGTAGAATGTTTCTCTCAAGAGTTCTATCTCTTAGATACTGTCACCAAGCCTTCCAAAGGAAGGGGGTGAGTATCCTAGAGAGACTCTGCATCATAGAGAGGGATGAAGGCAAACAAGACCTTCCATGTTTATGAAGCAAGTTTCTATTCTAAGCTCTACCTAGCTCCTAGTTCCTATAAGCTTCAATAGCTGCAAGCAAGCTACAATCTTCATCAACTCTTGAACTGGACCTTCACTCCTTTTGTCTTCAATGGCTTCTTCAACAAAGTCTTCAGCTCAAACCCAAACCCCAAGCAGGCCCAATACCCCACACAATCAAACAATAACCCTAGAAAGGGCACACCACACAATCAATCAATTACAGAAATATACTAATAGTATTAATATAATAGGGGAACTTCTAGCATTTTCTAAGGGATCTATCACTTACCCATAATACCCCTATAGCCCCATCTTCTAATTCAACCTAGAAACCCAAAAAGAAATTATTTTGTTACACCTATGTCATATTCACAGCCTTAATTGACTATCCTAATAGTTTCTAACCAAACTACCTAAAATAAAGCCCTAGAAATTATGGTATAAAACCAGGGGACACCTAATATCCATATCTAGTTGTACTAAAAAGAATGGGGTAAAAATCCTAAAGGAAGCTCCTAAACTAAATTCAACAAATGATGGCATCAACTAAAAGAATTAAACAAAGATATTAAATGTAAAAATATGCAAAAAATATGAAAATGAAGTAAAATGACAATTTTATGTTTTCATATTTTTCTTGACAGAAAATAGAAAATGGGAAAAAAAGTCTCATTAAAAAATACTCATTTTTCAATTTTATATGAATTTTTGAAGTTTAAAGAAATTTGGAGTGAATTTTAATATGAAAATGATCACATGGGGTGTAGAAAGAAATAAAATGCAGTTCATATGGATGATGGGCCCAGAAGGTGGGGTGCGCATAGCAAGGCGCGCCTGGGCCCAGCTTTTATCAGAAAAATCATAAAAAAAACTAAAGAAAAAGATAGAATAGCGGTGTAAATAGCAGCGAAATGAAGTTAAAAATCAATTGGGCCTTGGAAGGGGGGTGGGGAAAGCAATGCGTGTGAAGCCCACGCTGGTTCATTAAACAAAACGCAGCGTTTTGACGCTGCAGCTTCCCTCCCATTTCGAAATTGAATCCCAGCCGTTTGATCGCTTTTCCAGTCAACATTCCACGCGTGATCTGACGGATACCACTTCATCTTCAACCTTTGGACACCTAGGGTTTGCAGAATCCATGAAAAACACTCCCATGCACACAACTTCATCTTCTTCGTATGACTCCAATATTCCACCAAATTGCATGATCTAAAAAGCAATCCTGACTAGAATTTTATGTAGAACACAACCATGCCATTGGATTCCATTGAAATAAACTACATCGTGCAAACCGAACAGTACAACTCCATGAATCCAAATTTTCTTCAGTTTTCAACCATCACAAAACTCAACAATCTTTATATATAATTAATCCTTATGCCATGCTGATTAAAACCAACCAATTATCGTGCATTATAACCCCTTGAATCACTCATCCCAACTCCGTCAAGAATCAACCTCCATTAATGAAACCTCACTAATTGGTCTTAAACTCATCCAAATGAATCACCTAATGGTCTCTAATGGTTTCACAACAAGAACTAACCCTAGCCATGTCTAAATCAGAGTGTGGAAGTGATTTTTCTTACCTTGACCCTTGCAATGGTAGGTGTTGAAAAGCTTCGAATCAAGCCTTGTAGATCCTCAAGAATAGTCTTTAGGTGATGAACAATCCTCTGCTTGCACAAGATTTGATGGAAATGGCTTGTATCTCAAGATCCACAGCCTTTTGCTCCCTTGCAACTTCACTTGGAAAGCTCTCAATTCTTCATCAATGGGGTTGCAAATCAAGATGAATACACTCAGCAATGATTGTAAAGATGATTTGTGTAAAAAGATGGAAGGGTAATGAAGAGAAAGATGAAGTTTCAATACAATTTGCAAAATGGAGAATTTTGGTTCAATCTCTATTCTCTACCACCATTAACATCAACAATCACCAACCTTTCACCAATGGAGATTGAAATCAATATATAGACTGATTTGGAAAGGTCTAGAACCATCTAGATCAATCTAGTAAGAACTTGAATTTTCCATGCCATGATATTTTGCATTTCCATTCTCACCATATGATATATCATGACAAAAACCCTTGCAACTTGAGTAATTAAATTGATTTTCTCCTTACATGAGAATTAGGACAATGCACAATGCTTATTTCCCTTATTCATTAAGCTTTTCCTTGTTTTGGTTTGGTATGCCATTATGCAATCAAGCAAATTACAAAGCAAATCCAAAATTTAAGCCTCAAATAAAAATTGTGGCTGAACCATTATTCTCAAAATGTCCTTTGGAGTCAAAATGACCTATCATATGACATGGTTTGGATTTGGAACTTGGATTTTATGATTTTCCATTTCACTTGAATTAACTTATACCTCATTTTTAGGCCATTTTTATCACTTTTTGATATGAGCCTTTCCAACATCTCATGACCACCCTACTAGCCTTAAAAAATCATTCTAAGCAACTTTTATGTTTAAGGTTTTTCCATTTGAAGCTTGGAAGTAGGAGTTTTGGCCATATGCTTGAAATGACCCATAACTTCCTAATGACCAAAATGCCCTTGGCTTGCCAAAGTCATAAGTAGAGTTACACAAATCAGATGAATGCATACCATACCTTTTTAGAAAGCTAAGATCATGAGGAACAACTTTCATGTTTGCCAGAAATCCATTTGAAAGCTCCTTGAGGGGTAAACGTTGCTTGGAAGTCAAGTAACTTTCACAGACAAATTTCAGTGTCCTCAGATGACCTGTAACTTGCAAGAACCATAACTTGAGTTCTATAAATCTCCTTGATGTCTTCCACCACTCAAATTAAAGGTCTTGAGATACTATACAAGTTTCATGTTGGCCAGAAATCCATTTGAAAGCTCCTTGAGGGGTAAAAGTTGATTGGAAGTCAAGTAACTTTCACAGACAAATTTCAGTGTCCTCAGATGACCTGTAACTTGCAAGAACCATAACTTGAGTTCTATAAATCTCCTTGATGTCTTCCACCACTAAAATTAAAGGTCTTTAGATACTCTACAAGTTTCATGTTGGCTAGAAATCCATTTGAGACTTGCATTTTGAATTATCTTGCTTGGAAGTTTGCCCTAAATCAGGGGATTTTACACAGAAACCCTAATTTAGAAACCTCTCTTCTTCTTGATTTCTCTTGATTTCTCCTTGGAACAACACCACATACATATCTACATGTCAAATGAGGCATCCCACATCTTTCAAACAGGCCTTGATGCCCTTCAATCAAGCATTTGACCTAGGGTTGACCCAGGGTTGACCCAGATGAAACCCTAGTTGACTGTCTTCAACTGCAGCTCTTGTAATCACATCAATGACTTATCTCACTTTCAAAATGACCCTCTAGGTCTTCCATGATGTCTATATACCCTCCATGCTTTCAATTCATAGCTCACAACTTCTCTGATGATCTTCAAATACCCTCAAGATAGGAGATAGATCCACTGCTTGATCCACTGACTTCTCAGATTTCAATTTCTTTCTGATGACTTGGCTAAGATTGAATTTGAATAAGAACCTCTTGATATGCTCATAGAGATAAGAATTGCATTTTGTTCCTTGTTGGATGGCTTGCCCATGTTATGCTATGCAGATGAATGAATTATGTACATGACCTAATATGCAAATGCTAAAGCTATGAGACATAAACCAAGTGAAATAGGTTGAGCAAATTTTAGGGTGCAACAGCTGCCCCTATTTAAACGACTTGGACCCGACTAGGTGAAGAGCGAACGGCCTTCAAACATTCGAGGTACGAGACGATGGAATACTAAGAACCCGGAAATTTGCCAACCGCAGAAATAAACTGCGAAATAAATTGCACCACTACTTGGGGAACATTATCTATAAATCTGATTTCAACATTATATTGTCAATACTGGAATGAACTTATTGACTTCACTGGGAGAAGTACTTCTGTCAACAAACGTGACCCTGCCAACGATTCCGGAGAATCACTCTGCCATCACTACGAGAAATCACTCCGCCACCACTGCGGGAAACTTTTGTCATTATTACAGGAAAATGACTCCGCCATCGCTACGGGTACGTACTTTGCCAAATAAAGGAAAATAACTCCGCCTCTGCTACGGGAAATACTCTGTCGAATACAGGAAAATAACTCCGCCTCTGCTACGGGAAATACTCTGTCAAATACAGGAAAATAACTCCGCCTTTGCTACGGGTAATATTCTGTCGAATACAGGAAAATAACTCCGCCTTTGCTACGGGTAATACTCTGTCGAATACAGGAAAATAACTCCGCCTCTGCTACGGGTAATACTCTGTCGAATACAGGAAAATAACTCCGCCTTTGCTACGGGTAATACTCTGTCGAATACAGGAAAATATCTCCGCCTCTGCTACGGGTAATACTCTGTCGAATACAGGAAAATAACTCCGCCTCTGCTACGGGTAATACTCTGTCGAATACAGGAAAATATCTCCGCCTCTGCTACGGGTAATACTCTGTCGAATACAGGAAAATAACTCCGCCTCTGCTATGGGTAAACACTCTGTCGAATACAGGAAAATATCTCTGCCTTTGCTACGGGTAATACTCTGTCGAATACAGGAAAATATCTCCGCCTCTGCTACGGGTAAACACTCTGCCAAATACAGGAAAATATCTCCGCCTTTGCTACGGGTAATACTCTGTCGTATACAGGAAAATAACTCCGCCTCTGCTACGGGTAATACTCTATCGAATACAGGAAAATATCTCCGCCTCTGCTACGGGTAATACTCTGTCGAATACAGGAAAATAACTCCGCCTTTGCTACGGGTAATACTCTGTCGAATACAGGAAAATAACTCCGCCTCTGCTACGGGTAATACTCTGTCGAATACAGGAAAATAACTCCGCCTTTGCTACGGGTAATACTCTGTCGAATACAGGAAAATATCTCCGCCTCTGCTACGGGTAATACTCTGTCGAATACAGGAAAATAACTCCGCCTCTGCTACGGGTAATACTCTGTCGAATACAGGAAAATATCTCCGCCTCTGCTACGGGTAATACTCTGTCGAATACAGGAAAATAACTCCGCCTCTACTATGGGTAAACACTCTGTCGAATACAGGAAAATATCTCCGCCTTTGCTACGGGTAATACTCTGTCGAATACAGGAAAATATCTCCGCCTCTGCTACGGGTAAACACTCTGCCAAATACAGGAAAATATCTCCGCCTTTGCTACGGGTAATACTCTGTCGTATACAGGAAAATAACTCCGCCTCTGCTACGGGTAATACTCTATCGAATACAGGAAAATATCTCCGCCTCTGCTACGGGTAATACTCTGTCGAATACAGGAAAATAACTCCGCCTCTGCTACGGGTAATACTCTGTCGAATACAGGAAAATATCTCCGCCTCTGCTACGGGTAATACTCTATCGAATACAGGAAAATAACTCCGCCTCTGCTACGGGTAAACACTCTGCCAAATACAGGAAAATATCTCCGCCTTTGCTACGGGTAATACTCTGTCGAATACAGGAAAATACCTCCGCCTCTGCTACGGGAAATCCTCTGTCGAATACAGGAAAATAACTCCGCCTTTGCTACGGGTAATACTCTATCGAATACAGGAAAATATCTCCGCCTCTGCTACGGGTAATACTCTGTCGAATACAGGAAAATAACTCCGCCTCTGCTACGGGTAAACACTCTTTCGAATACAGGAAAATATCTCCGCCTTTGCTACGGGTAATACTCTGTCAAATACAGGAAAATAACTCCGCCTCTGCTACGGGTAATACTCTGTCGAATACAGGAAAGTAACTCCGCCTCTGCTACGGGTAATACTCTGTCGAATACAGGAAAATAACTCCGCCTCTGCTACGGGTAATACTAGGTCGAATACAGGAAAATATCTCCGCCTCTGCTACGGGTAATACTCTGTCGAATACAGGAAAATAACTCCGCCTCTGCTACGGGTAAACACTCTGTCGAATACAGGAAAATATCTCCGCCTTTGCTACGGGTAATACTCTGTCGAATACAGGTTTTCTGCCTATCTTTGCAGCAGCTGGCTCCATCAATCATATGGATGACACAATATGAGCCTAATCTTCCAATTTTCAGTGTTGACATGGCAGCAAATCTGAGAAGGACTCTCCTGGGGATTTTCTGAATCCACACAGTCAGACAACCTCCAAAAATCGATTCACGAACTCTTTTGATATTGTTATAACAGCAATCCTGAAGAAATACCCCGTCGGATGGGTAAGAGAAACTTAAACAAGCAACTCTGTGGGGAATAATGCCACAATTGACCTTATCATTACATGTCTCATGCCGAGATCTTGAATGTTTGGCAATTAATTTGAGCAAGGGCTCTCTCCACCTGCAAGGAAAACAACACGAGAAACAAACGGTTAACCAACCTGGCTTATGTTTCAAAATGCATGTGTTTGACAATGGCGTAATGCTCCATTCGACATGGAAATGCTACGCGTTTCTTATTTGGTGGATGCAAATATGACACTATATGCCGATGCAGATGCAAGCTCGAACTGCTGGGATACAGAAAATCGCTTCAGCAAAATAAATGCTGAGGACAACGCCAACTTTTCTGGGGATAACCAGGCGTCACAGAATCATTCCAGCAAAATAAATGTTGGAAGAGTGAAGCCCGCTTCGCTGAGGAATATTGGACTTTTGCTGGGGAGTGAACGGGTATCACACGGTATTCCGGCAAAATAAATGCCAGGACACACAACCAACTCTGTCGGGAAGATTTTTAATCTTCGAGTTCCACTGGGAGGAAAGAAAACACTTGCTGAACAAAGAGAGAACTCCGCTGAGGACGAAACGACCCTCTTGGGGAAAATCAACTGACTCCGCTGGGGGAGAGTAAATGACCCTACTGGGAAGGGTAGACTGTCTGAGTACAGCTCACAAGTTGGAAATATTAATCTTCTGAGGCTAAACCACTCTGCTCGGGATGGGGGATCCTTTTGGGGGACACCACACTGTCTGAATACAGCCTTCGATCTTGGAATCGTCAATTCTGCTGAGGGTAAACGACCCTGCTGGAGAATGTCCTTTGGATAAGCTGAGACTAGCTGGGGAATTTGATCCTTCTTTAGTAAGGAACACTGCTATCTCAGAAGTGCGACCTGCATGGGGATTCACTTCACGTAACGATCAAGCCTTTCTGTTAAAGCCTCTTCTCGAAAATTTGCCCCATAAATACCAACATGCCCCAGTCCGAGCATTTCGTCTGGAAAAGAAAGGCTAGCCATAGTGCTACTCACAATACCTTGCCCCTGCATCGGCACCAACCTTCTGATAAGGACTCTTCGGTCTCTGTACCTTGACGGTTAGATCTGAACTGTTTCTGCATGTTAAACCTAAAAAGAATGCCCCAACGAAATCTTTTGGTCTTAGGGTGATCTGCCCCGGTCTTGTGACAATCTTTTGCCCCTGATTGACTGATTCGTGGAGCAGCGCCCATGGCCGCGATAGATTTGCCAAATCTCGACCTAATTGCCCCAGATGAACTGATTCTCGAATGTAAGACTTTATTGGGGATAAATGAACGTGCCAAGTATGGTTGGACTTCTGTACATCTGTGATAGGTCATACACTCCTGATGTTGGACAATACCCTGTCTGAATTCACGGCTTCTAGTAGAAGGGTCACGATTTCCCGCCATTCGTCTCAAACTGGAATATTGGATGAATCCACTCCAGTAGCTCTGAGTAACTCTGTTGTAGAAGAACAGTTCTTTCGCCTCTGTTATGCCCCGGCCTGCAGGAACCTCTGTGGGATAGTCTGAAAATCTGTACCCTGATGGTTTGATATGAACTGCCCCAGTATTCTGAACTTCAGCGAGATACTTCGAATCGAACGCCTCTCGAATAAAGAAAATCCCTGCACTCTTGGGATGGCATGCCCCTGTTTGCAATGACTTTGCCTTAATCTGGTTCTCGGAAAAACCCACTCTGAACCGAAAGCACCTGGCTACAATACGACCTTGCGGTGGCTTACCCCTTAATTCAACAACTATCAACATCGTGACTTGCCCCTGAACGAGCGTTGAGCGGCTTAACCTGCCCTGATCAAACATAGCATTTTGGATGGCTGCCCCTAATTGGCTCTCGAGAAGATTCGCTTCTGATCAACTACTTCTCAAGTAAACTGCCCCATAATCAACCGATGCTTTGGGACTTTTCCTCAGACTAATTGATCCCGAACTCACTGAGAGTCAATGCTCCGGATTCGCGGGATTTCACAACACACACCATTCTGATCCAGACTGCTGAATTATTCAGTCCTGTTCGATTATTCCCTGTTGGAATTTCCTTTATGTCCACTACTGACCTGCAAGTAAAATTGTTCAGTCCCGAATGGTAATTTTAATGCAGTGTTCATGCAGATTTTGAAAAAATTTGTGTTGTCACTCGTTTACGTGTCATGACTGTGAGTGACGAATGAACCAAGGTTCAAACGTAGTGCTTACGTGGTCACTGAAAAATACAACAAGGATATGATTAGCAAATCGAGAAGGAGTCAGGTTACTCAACCTTATCGTAATGCGCTTTCAGAATAAACCCTACCTCAATTAGGTCTTTTAAGGGTTGTATCGTGGTCGGGTTCACGGTTTGTGAAACAAAGGATATTTGGCTCAAATTATTATTTATGCCCACCCCTTCTTCGTGATGATCTCCGATCCTAATGTTCAGTAAACGTGGCTCGAGCGCTCGCCTCTTCGAGAGGTATGTTGACTGGTAAGAACCATAGTTAGGGAACTCACAAGGTTTCGGAGTGACAGTTACTCCTTTTCATTTTCGGTGTCTGTATACACGACTTTGTGACTTCACTGGAAAATTTTTTCTATTGATATCCTTTCTTTTCGTTCTTTCGATTCCCTAACTTTTGCCTGGACTGACTCCCTTTGAGTTCTTTTCGATTTTTATTTTGAAGTCCAGCAGGATGCCCTAATTTTTGCCTAAGTATTAGCTTTCCAGCTTTTTCTTTTTCTTTTTTACTTAGCGGGCTTTCTTTTTTCTTTTTTTTTTCTCTTGGAACAAAGTCGCGTGACACTGATTGTCTTGATTGTTCCGAAAAGATGGTAACTGTCTCACTCCTAGTTGGTGAGGTTTAACCATCGTGGTTGGCGCGATGCGACCTCTTGAGAGGAATAAACTTTGGTTCGTTCTTAGAAGGCCACACTCCTCTATAAGACTTGGACGCTCGGTCAAGCTAACTGACAACTACCCTGCCCCGGGTTAAGATGTGAGGGTTTAAAAAAGTCCGAAAAACTTCTACTTCCTGGCTCGAAATGGTTAACAAGGGACTAACTCCTTATATCTCCAGTGTTTGGGGATTTTGAAACAATGCCTTGTACGTCATCGGCAAGGTTTTATCTGAAAGCATACGATCATCGGTTATGAGTATTCAGTTTCGTCATCCTCCCTCGAATCTTTGCTAATCATAGTGATAAAGTGGAGTAAATAAAATGCAACAGTCAGTGCAATGCAGTAAATGAGTGACAACGACATGATTAATTCAGAAAAACGCATAGTCACTTTATCAATATTACCATTCGAAACATACAATGTTTAACAGCAAGTAGTAACTAACAGAAAAGAAACTACAAATGCAAATGATAAAAATTCCGAGGACTGCCAATGCTGAGGATGTCTGCCCGTCTGGACCACTTGTAACACCCTTCTAAACCCCGCAAATAATATATGCATAATCAGAGTAAAAGTTAACATGCATCCATAAAAGGGCATCACACAAAACTTGCACCACATTAAACAATCTGTCATGCTCATAAACACCTTTCCATTTAGCAGTGGATTCATTAATGAAAATCTTTTAAAAGAAACATTTACTTTCATCATGTAAAATCAACATCTCTAGGTACTAAGGCCAACATCTCATGATCTCAATTATTCCAAATATGAAAACATAACTTAGGTTACATAATGTAATCCTAAAACATAAGCAATCGATCCCCGTGTTACACGACCAGAGCATGACTCGACCCATAAATAATTATTAAACCGCTACACACGTAGCGACCTTGAACTACAAGCAGAACTTCATAAAGGCCTCCAGCAACCTAATCTGCAATGCCTCATAGAGCATTATAAAACAGCAGAAGGGTGAGAAATATTACCATAATAATCAAAGCATAAAATCATGTATATATAGGTATCATATAATTAACTCCCTATTTCTCACCTCAATTCAACTCATAGTCATTTACATCGTCACTTATATATATACAACATGAATATTCACCAAGCATTTCACATCATGCATACATCCACAATTTCACAATCTTAACATTCACGCGTAAGCATCTCTTCATGCACGCTTCATAAGTATTCAATAAACATCTCATCATTCACACATAAGCATCACTTCATGCATATGTCATATATCAATGTGACTCAACAACTCAATGCAACTCATGCAATGCGGTACCGACTTCCGTTATCTTTTTTCGGTTTTTACATTAAACCGGGTCCACACTTCTAGACCGATAACCCGTTATCTTTTTTCGGTTTTTACATTAAACCGGGTCCACACTTCTAGACCGATAACCACAAAGGCCCGTCCTCTAAGCCTTCAAACCCACACTTCTAGGTTTGGGACAAGCCACTAGTTTCCACGAAACTAACAGACATTGCCTCTTGACTAAATGATGCATGTACAATCAACCACAACAAATGCACTTAAGACCGACATCTTAATCTCATGCATTCGAATAATTCACCCCTTCGAGAATTTCATCATGATTGCACATACAACATATATCAAACATTTATCAATGTATTCATTTCACCCATCATCATCATCATATTCAACAACAATGCACACATATCACATATGTTCCCATGCATTTACACAACAATCGCATACAAATATGCACTCACAATTCATTAGACAATACACATACATTCATCATTATATTCCCATGTATTCGAATAATTCACCCCTTCGTGAACTATATCATGATTCAATATTATCACACAATGCACACATATCCACGATATGTTCCCATGCATTACCCGCATACAATCACAATTCATTTCAAACATTATATTTATCAAGCAATGCACGCATATCCATCAATATGCTCTCATGCATTCTTCATGTATTTTAACATACAATCGCATATAACAATATGCATTCACAATACATTTTTCATAGTATGTTTATTATTCATCTCATGCCATTTTATACAAGGTATACGCCTCACAATACCAATAATACAATTATAAGCCATGCACACATATATCCACAATGTTCTCATGCATACTTATTACATAATTGTACACAACAATCAAACATTCACAAACTCGTCAATTAATACACACATAATCATCATTATGTTCTCATGTATTTTAACCAATTACAATTAATCATTCATATCACAACTCTAGGATTCACGCCCGAAGGCTACCCACAGCACATGTTATCATAAGAGTTCGCATACTCATTCATAACATAGAAGTATTAACCTATGCGAATCAACCAAACAATCACCATTGGATAACACAGCAAAGAAAATATACTGCCACATTCGCCTTCATTCTCCTGGCGAACCCTCGCAGCGAACCTTCGCCTGGCCTTCGCCTGGCGAACTCTCTCAGCGAACACTCGCTAGGCTTCGCCTGGCGAGACTTCCCAGCGAGCCCAAGTCAGTAGCTACTGACTTCATTCGCCACCATTCGCCTGCACCTTCGCCTGGGCGAACCTTCGCTATCCAACCTCGCCAGCGAAGTCCACTGGGATTTAACTTATAATTACTCGCCAACATTCGCTAGGCTTCGCCTGGCGAAGCTTCGCCTTCGGCTCGCCTGGCGAGAGCCAGTGAACCTGCGCAGAACAGAACCCTATTCTGTTCCTCCTTCACCAATCCATCATCAACCCTCTCTTACACATCCAAATCAGTATAAACAACATCAATACATGTTACCCGACTATTCTACGGCATTATTTCCAAGTTTCAACCGATTAAATCATCATTCTACCGATTAATCCAACTTGCCCTAAAATGGAAAGTGATGAAAAACATCCACAAACCCAAACCCAACATACATAATAGCATACAATGATTAAATAGCAATGTTTCTCACCCTTACCTCGATTAATCGGAGCTTCGAAATCGGTTCTTGAAGATTCTCCAAGCTTTTCCCTTTTCCTCTTCATTTCTCTTCTTCTTCTTCCTTTCTCTTCTTTTTCTTTTCTATCTTTATATTTCTTTCCATTCTATTTCTTCCATAATATATATTTTTCCAATCATTTTCCATAAATTATCCACTTAACCATTAATTAAGAATATCCAAAATATTTCCAACTTAATTTTCCAAAACTCTCCAAATGATAAAATAGCATAATATGTAGACTTAATATATTATCACACTATTCCATAATTAAAATAATTCCAATAAATAAATTAATTAGTTAATCAAAATTGGGCTGTTACACCACTGGCTTTTGGAAATGAATCTGCGAGCTCAGACGGCTGAGAGGTTGTCATGAACAAACAAAAATCCTTCTGGAAAGGAAATGCACCCTTTGTCGATCAACTGCTGCACTTTCGCCTGAAAAGCTTTGCAATCTTCGGTTGAATGCCCCGGAGATCCACCATGGTAACCACACTGAGCATGGGGATTGTACCCTGGAGGGTAAGGCTCTGGCACGGGCTTAAGAGCTTTAGGTTCCACCAGAGAATTCTGAATCAAATGCGGAAGAATCTGGCTATACGACACAGGCACTGGATGGAAAGGAGCATTCCTTCGTTCCATGTTGCTACGAGGTCGATTCTGATTCTGGCGCTGATTTCGATAACCTCGGCCACGAGTTCGCTGATTTGTAAGAGAAGCGACATAAAGTTCCTGATGGGATACCCTAGGCACAATTGTCTGTCCAAAATAACGAGACACATAAGCTACTGACCACTGAGAAGACGGAGACCCAACAGATTTTACCGATTCGACTTGAGGATACCCCACATCATTCATGATTGCATTGACCACAATTCCTTCTTCAGTTTGAAAGCTATAGAAAGATTCTGTTTTGCTAGCCTGACCGCTTTGAAACATTCTGGATTCTTCCACCATACTCGATGTGCTCTCCTGCCTTTACCAATTCAGAGAAATTTGGTGCAAGTCCAAGCATTCTTTCGAAGCACGGGCTCTGCAAGGAGTTTACGAACATGCCTTTCAACTCTCGGTCTTGAAGTGGTGGTTGCACTCTAGCAGCAAATTCTCTCCATCTCTGAACATACTTCCTGAAAGGTTCATTGTTCCCTTGAGACAATTCTTGCAGCTGCATGCGACTAGGAGCTTCATCAAGATTGTAGTCATACTGCTTCAGGAAAGCATCGGCTAAATCCGCCCATGATCGGATCTGATCACTCTCTAACTGCATATACCAACTCAGAGATGCCCCAGTCAGACTATCTTGAAAGCAGTGAATCATCAGCTTGTCGTTATGCACGAACGTAATCATTCTCCGGCAGAACATAACCAAATGCAGCTTCGGACAGCCATCCCCTTTGTACTTCTCGAAATTGGGCACTTTGAACTTTGGAGGCAATACAAGACCTGACACCCAACACATGCTCGCAGCATTCAGATCAAGAGTGTTCTTATTCACCAAGGCAGCAATCTGGTCTTCCAACGTCTGAAGTCTTCCCATATACTCAGCAGTCAGTGGGTTCTGAATATCAACCTGTGGAACAACTCTTGGAGGTGGAAAAATCCTTGGGGAATCTGGCGTAGAGAAAGTGAAATTGTGATACTCGGAGTCATTGAGAGAATATGGACCTCTGACAGGGGTTTGCACTAGTTGAGCAACATTGTTCATCTGAGCTCTTTGACCACTGTTACCTCCTTCATTCATAGTTGTGACGGCTTCCATGATCTGACTCAACTGGTGCTTCAACAATTCAAACTCTTCCCGAGTAATAGCCAAGTTCTGCTCTCCTGAAGCCATGATCTTTCCAAATGCTAACTCAAGTCTAATGCGAATGTCGGGAAATCAAGTGATGAAGCAGACAAAAATAGGTAAACTCCCTGTTCCGGATGAGGATGAATATGCAAAATGAAATGCAAATGCAAACAGTCATACAAAATGCACACACAAGGGACCAAGTGCCCCTGGCTGAGAAGAATCCACCATACTGGTCTTAGTCAGACCCATAACACTGCTCGAACCTGGTGTCAGCAAGCCAAAACAATGCTCGAACCTGGTCTCCAACAGACCCTCAGAATGCTGTCCTCAAAATATCACTGAATCTCAAATCAAGAAACAAACCGGTATCTGAAGGTCTAGTTACCTGCATAGCCCCAAACCCTCTCACAGGTAGGTGTCCTAGTAACTGACAATGGTATGGCATCCTATGCGGTCGTCGGCGTCACATACTTTCAGGGTTGATGATACGATTCCCAGAAGGAGTGGCATCATCAAATCCTGAAGAGGCCTCACTTAGCCAACTTCCAATTGATCGGTTCCCAGAGTCGACAATCCAACTAACCAGCAACCCGAGCCACCCAAAGGGTAGGACAGGAGGCCAACCAGAAGAACCTCGTCTGAGTGTGGATTTTGCGGGACACTAGGACATGCAAAGCATGTGCGCGCCCACTACTTTCCACTCTAATTCTAGGTGCACTCAAGCCCAGGTCCGACTTATCTCTCAATCATAGAACACCCGTCACACCCCAATACAGCAATAATAACAGTAATATAAAGCTGAAAGTAAATGACTAAAAAGTAAATCCATACAAAATCCTCGACGGGAAAACAAGCGCTAGGATTGACTCGCTTAGGGGACGTTGGATCCCCAGCAGAGTCGCCAGCTGCTGGGGATGACCCAGGCAGCCTAGGAAGAAAATCCAAGGCGAGACTCGCATAGGGAACCATCGCAATCCCCAGTAGAGTCGCCAGCTGTCGCTACTGCGAAAATCGGCACCGGCTGAACAGAAGAGTTGCCACCGTGCGTTATTTATCCCAACGAAGGGAAAGGAAACGCTCGAAGTAAACCTCATGCAAAGACGGGAAAGGAATGGTCATCGCAACCAAATCCTGGATTCGGGAGTCGGTTACGCAAGGGGAAGGTATTAGCACCCCTCACGTCCGTCGTACTCGACGGGATCCACGCTTGTTTTCTGTCGAAAGGATGGTTATTCTATCTACGCTAAAGGTCTGGGGTTAAAGAAAAGAAAAATGACTCGGCAAAGCATCACACTTTATGCCTACGTATTCCCGTCTGTAACGAGAAATCAGAGTCAACGTAGTTCGCCTACCTACGGGAAAGGAGGGGAAGGTTGCTCGCTAGGATATCGCATCCTATGCCTACGTACTTTCATACAGCATGAAAGATCAGAGCAAACGTAGTTCGGGCCACGCACGACACAAGTCTGTCTTGATTGTTTTTATCTCCTTCTGAAAAAGGGTTTTTCTGCTTAACAGTCCAAGCGGACAAAAATGACGTTTTGATGAGTTCACATTCTTTTACGGAAGAAGTGTCTTTTATTGTGTTTGAAAGTTTTATTATGTTTTTTGATTGTTTTAAGATGAGAAGAGAAACAGCAACTCTAACCTATGGTTGAAAAGGGAACCAAACTAACCTAATGTTATCATGCATGGGTTAAGACCTAATGTCTATCATGTTCCTCTCTTGCGCAGAGAGAAACAGAGATCCTAAGGGATAAACGGAAAAACAACAGCATATATACAATAAAACAGTAAAATGCATGAATGCAGCAATACAAGCGAGGGAAGGGAGTCCCACTCAACCTCGAACCTAGAAAACAACAGGCAAAAGCGAACAAAATTCGCTTTCAACCTAACAGATTAATTGGCAAACAATACAGTTTGGGAAACTCAAACAATACATCAAAAGCTTCTAAACAGCAAAAATAAAATAGCAAACAGCAAATCTGCACAGCAAACTCCATCATCTATCTTCAAGTCATCTTCAAACAGCTACAAGCTTCAAGCAAGCATCAACAGTAATCATCTTCAACAGTTTCAAACAGCAAGGCTTCAAATAGCAGTAGTCACATGCACAGCTTCAACAGCACAATCTTCATCTTCAAGCAAGGTCTCTATCTTCAATCTTTCATGGCCTTTCTTCAAGTCAGACTCTCCAGGATGAGGAACCATCAATAGGATGAATTGGGATGTTAAACAGTTAGTTGACCACCAAAGGTGGCAAACAGACTGTTAACAACATGTAGAATGTTTCTCTCAAGAGTTCTATCTCTTAGATACTGTCACCAAGCCTTCCAAAGGAAGGGGGTGAGTATCCTAGAGAGACTCTGCATCATAGAGAGGGATGAAGGCAAACAAGACCTTCCATGTTTATGAAGCAAGTTTCTATTCTAAGCTCTACCTAGCTCCTAGTTCCTATAAGCTTCAATAGCTGCAAGCAAGCTACAATCTTCATCAACTCTTGAACTGGACCTTCGCTCCTTTTGTCTTCAATGGCTTCATCAACAAAGTCTTCAGCTCAAACCCAAACCCCAAGCAGGCCCAATACCCCACACAATCAAACAATAACCCTAGAAAGGGCACACCACACAATCAATCAATTACCGAAATATACTAATAGCATTAATATAATAGGGGAACTTCTAGCATTTTCTAAGGGATCTATCACTTACCCATAATACCCCTATAGCCCCATCTTCTAATTCAACCTAGAAACCCAAAAAGAAATTATTTTGTTACACCTATGTCATATTCACAGCCTTAATTGACTATCCCTAATAGTTTCTAACCAAACTACCTAAAATAAAGCCCTAGAAATTATGGTATAAAACCAGGGGACACCTAATATCGATATCTAGTTGTACTAAAAAGAATGGGGTAAAAATCCTAAAGGAAGCTCCTAAACTAAATTCAACAAATGATGGCATCAACTAAAAGAATTAAACAAAGATATTAAATGTAAAAATATGCAAAAAATATGAAAATGAAGTAAAATGACAATTTTATGTTTTCATATTTTTCTTGACAGAAAATATAAAATGGGAAAAAAAGTCTCATTAAAAAATACTCATTTTTCAATTTTATATGAATTTTTGAAGTTTAAAGAAATTTGGAGTGAATTTTAATATGAAAATGATCACATGGGGTGTAGAAAGAAATAAAATGCAGTTCATATGGATGATGGGCCCAGAAGGTGGGGTGCGCATAGCAAGGCGCGCCTGGGCCCAGCTTTTATCAGAAAAATCATAAAAAAAACTAAAGAAAAAGATAGAATAGCGGTGTAAATAGCAGCGAAATGAAGTTAAAAATCAATTGGGCCTTGGAAGGGGGGTGGGGAAAGCAATGCGTGTGAAGCCCACGCTGGTTCATTAAACAAAACGCAGCGTTTTGATGCTACAGCTTCCTTCCCATTTCGAAATTGAATCCCAGCCGTTTGATCGCTTTTCCAGTCAACATTCCACGCGTGATCTGACGGATACCACTTCATCTTCAACCTTTGGACACCTAGGGTTTGCAGAATCCATGAAAAACACTCCCATGCACACAACTTCATCTTCTTCGTATGACTCCAATATTCCACCAAATTGTATGATCTA
>CAWUDS030007130.1:0-26235 GCA_963859935.3 Lathyrus sativus
ACGACGGTTGAATACAAATGAAACCCTGAAATTTGCCAACCGCAAGAATATACTGCAAAGCTGCTTGAGGAATAGCCTCCAATAAACTGAAGTTCGGTTGTCACGGCAACAGCTGGTCAATTTTCTGATAAATTTTCTTCTCCTTTTCAACACCTGTGTGACGCCACAAGTATTGAAATAATGCTTCGCAAAGCAAACGACTCGATTCCCATCTCTCTCATGGGATCAAACCCGGTCAACTCACAGTTCACTGCGAACTTGAGGACAATTCTCCTGGGGAATTCTGAATGGAACTGCCTGGCACCTATTCTGACGAAGGGGGCAGCTTCAGAAGTTCTATATGTCAATCTCTCCTTGTTGTTGTTGTTTTTTTTTTCTGATGCTAACGTAACAACCAAATATGAAGAATCACTCCGCTGGGGAAGACGAGAAGCTGAACCAAACAACTCTGCAGGTGAACAAATTCGAAATCCAATAGGTAACCATCCTGGTCTATGTTTCGACATGCGTATGCTTGAGAATGATGCAATGCTCTATATGACATGTAAATGCTATGCGTTCTGTTTGAAAATGCGAGGCCCAGACGGCATGGATATACTATATGTTTGATAGATGCAATGACTATATATGCAAATGCTAATGCAGGCTCGAGCTGCCAGAGATCACCAGGTCTGAAAACCGCTTGGCAAAATAAATGCCGAAGGCAACGCCAACTCTATTGGGGATGAACTGAAGCCACAGAATCGTCTCAGCAAAATAAATGCTGGAAACGGGAAATCAAATCCGCTGGGGATAACCGTCCTGCTGGAGAAATGAAAAGGCAACCCTGCTTGGCGACTTCACTGGGGAAAGAAAACAACTCTGCTCGGGAATGCTCTCTTCAAACCATTGGCAACTGGTTGGGCTCTGCGGGGATTGACCTAAACTGAGGTTGATTGCGCGCAACACACTGCTGGAAATGCCCCTACTGTCAAGGATATCAATCTTAATCTGCTGAGGATACTCCTGATCCTACTCTGATACGGGGTAACATACCATCTCGACTCTTCCGGGGATAATAAGAAACTTTCATCTGCTGCAGGGTGGCAATTCTGATTTAACAACATCTGCGAGGAATTCAAATATTACTCGGAGCACTGGCATTAATCGAGCTTCATATCGAGAAACATGACAACATGCGAGTCATTGGGAAATACTGTGTCAGATACCTTTAGGTTTTTTTGTTTTTCTGGTTTAGGATAAACACGGACTATGTACACAGCGGGCGATATGGGAAATACTAGACGAGAACTAGCATTCAAAGGTAGACTACCAGGCGAGAACTGATAGGAAAAATAGGTTAGGAAAATTGAACGAAAATTGATTTGGTTTTTGACCATCAGACGGGCTGACTGGATAACAGACTGAGGTATAGACAACCAGGCGAGAACTGGCTGGAAGCTGACGTACGCCAGATGAGAACTGGTATAAACACATAGGTTAAAACACACGATGACCAGGCGAGAACTGGTTACGCGACGACATGTACCAGACGAGAACTGATACAACACTCGAAGAAACGGTGACCAGACGAGAACTGGTTACCAATAAACTGCACCAGACGAGAACTGATACTTACAATAAATCGCGCCAGACGGGAACTGATGCTTACGGGTTTGCCAGGCGGGAACTGGACTTTGGAAACGACTGGTTACTGACACGCAACAGGTTTAAACTGCAGGATAATGATCCAACGACAACAAAACCTTATTTGAAAGGCTCAGGTTTTTGATAAGGGTATTGACATGATTCCCCGATACTCAACTCCGGCTGGGGATAAGCAGGCTGGTTTGAACAACTTGCCCCAGTACACTCAGCTGGGGATAACAAGATTGGCTCGAACCACTTGCTTCAATACAATCAACTTGCCCCCAATCTAACTCTTGGGAATACCTGCTCTGAACAGCTTGCTACGAGAAGACTTCGAGAATATTTGCCCCGGCATCTGCACGACAAAAGAATTCAATCTCCAATTAAACACCTATTACCCTGAATGGTTTCATCATTTCTGAACTGACTTGCCCCTGAATGAGCGTTCTAGTGACTTAACCCGATCTGATTATCCACTGGAAGTATCTGCTTTCAAATCTCAGCATTCTGCATAACTGCCCCTGATTGGCTCTCGAGAAGATTCACTTCTGATCAACTGCTTCTCAAACAAAATGCCCCTGATCAACTGGAGCTTCAGGACTCGTCCTCAGACTGACTGATTCCGAACTCACTGGAAGTCAATGCCCCTGATTCGCAAGGCTTCACAACACACACCATTCTGGTTCAGACTGCTGAATTACTCAGTCCTGCTCGATTATTCCTGCTGGAATTTCTTTCATGCCAACTACTAACCTGCAATTAAATTGTGCAATTAAATTGTCTATCTACGAATGGTAATCTTAATGCAGTGGTTATGCAGATTTTGAAAAAATTTTGAGCTGTCACTTCATTTATATGCATGTGATTATGAGTGGCGAATGAACCAAAGTTCAAACGTAGTGCTTACGTGATCAGTGAAAATACAACAAGGATGTGACTAGCAAGTCAAGAAGGAGTCAGGTTACTCAACCTTATCGTAATGCGCTTCAGACTAACCCTACCTCAATTAGGTCTTTTAAGGGTTGTATCGTGGTCGGGTTCACGGTTCGTGAAACAAAGGATATTTGGCTCAAATTTTTGATTTGTACCCACCCCTTCTACGTGATGATCTCCGATCCTAAGGTTCAGTTAACCTGGCACAAGCGCTCGCCTCTTCGAGAGGTATGCTGAATAGTAAGACCTACAGTTAAGGAACTCATAATGCTTTTCTGGAGTGATAGTTACTCCTTCTTCGCTTTCGGTGTCTGTGTACACGACTTTGTGATTTGCTGGGGAAAATTTCTTTTAATCCCTCTTTTTCATTCTTTTGATTCCCTAATTTTTGCCTGGACTGACTCATTTTGAGTTCTTTTCGATTCTTCGTTTTCTTTTGAAGTCCAGCGGGATGCCCTGATTTTTGCCTAAGTATTAGCTTTCTCAGCTTTTCTTCTTTTTACTTAGCGGGCTTTCTTTCTTTCTTTTGGAATAAAGTCGCGTGACACTGGTTGTCTTGATTGCTCCGAAAGGATTGTAACTGTCTCACTCCTGATTGGTGAGATTTTGACCTCTTGAAAGGTATAAACTGATTGGTCCTCGAAAGACAACACTCCTCTGTAAGACTTGAATGCTCGGTCAAGCTAACTGACAACTACCCTGCCCCGGGTTAAGATGTGAGGGTTTAAAAGTCCGAAAAAACTTCTAACTTCCTGGCTCGAAGTGGTTAACAAGGGATTAACTCCTTATATCTCCAGTGTTTGGGGAATTTGAACAATGCCTTGTACGTCATCGGTACGGTCTTATCTGAAAGCATACAATCATTGGTTATGAGTTTCAGTTTCATCATCCTCCCTCCTAACTTTGCTAGTCACAGCGATAAAGTGGAGTGAATAAGTGTCAGTGCAATGCAATAAATGAGCGACAGCGACATGACTAATTCAGAAAAATGCATAGTCACTTTATTATTATCACCATTCAAAACATACAATGTTTAAAGCAAGGAGTAACTAACAGAAAAGAAACTACAAATGCAAATGATATAAAGTCTGATGACTGTCAATGCTGAGGCACCTGCCTGTCTGAATCCCTGGCTTTGCTGGGGAATACCCTCCGAGTCTACGAGCTTAGACAGCTGAGCGGTTGGGATGAACAAACAGAAACCCTTCTCGAAAGGAAATGCGATCCTGATCAATCAACTGCTGTACCTTCGCCTGAAATGCTTTACAATCTTCTGTTGAATGCCCTGGAGAACCACAATGATAACCACACTGAACGTGGGGGTTATACCCAGGAGGGTAAGGTTCTGAACTGGCTTAAGAGCTTTCGGCTCCACCAAAGACTTCTGGATCAGAGATGGTAGCAACTGGCTATACGCATCGACACTGGGTGGAAAGGAGCATTCCTTCGTTCCAAATTGTTGCGAGGTCGATTCTGATTCTGACGCTGACTCTGATTACCTCGGTCACGAGTTTGCTGCTTTGCAATGGAAGCGACATAAGATTCCTAATAGGGTGCCCCAGGCACGGCTGTCTGTTCAGTATAACAAGCCACAGGAGGTACTGATCTCTGATAAGATGATGAACCAACAAAATTCACTGATTCGCTTCGAGGATATTCAACCTTGGCATGACTGAGTTGATCACAACTTCTTCTTCACTCTGATAGTCACAAGGGTAATCAGTTTCACCAGCTTGATCATATGAAGTAATCTGAATTTTCCCCATTCTTACAGAGTACTCGAGGCGTTCTCCTAATGCTACCAAGTCAGAGAAACTTGCCGGAATCCCGAGCATCTTTTGAAGTACGGATATTGTAGGGAATCTACAAACATGCTTGCCAGCTCTGGTCTAACAGCGGTGGACGCACTCTAGCAGCAAATTCTCTCCATCTCTGAGCATACTTCCTGATCGGTTCATTGATCTCTTGAGACAACTCTTGCAAATGCATGCGATAGGGAGCTATGTCTAGGTTGTAATCGATACTGCTTCAGAAAAGCTCTGGCCAAATCCATCCATGATTGAGTCTGATTCCTCTCTAACTGCATATACCACCTCAAAGATGCCCCAGTCAGACTATCTTGAAAGCAATGGATCATCAGTTTGTCGTTTCGCGCGAACGTAGTCATTCTGCGACAGAACATCATCAAATGCAGCTCGGACAGCTATCTCCCGTGTACTTCTCAAACTTCGGCACTTTGAACTTGTAAGGCAACACCAGGTCAGGAACCAAACACATGCCTACAGCATCCAGGTTAACAGCCTCTTTGGCTTTCAAAGCTTTCATTTGCTCTTCCAACACTCGGAGTCTTCTACTATCGTCAAGAGCTCTTGGATCTACCATCCAGCCACTGGAATATCTCTTCAGTAATTCATCACAGGGAAAGCAACACCTTGATAGTTAACAGGAGGAGGACGCTCATTCCGGGCAACAAACTGCTCATGTCGATCTCGGTTCTCAACAGAAGGCTGTACAACTTGGTCTGCAACAACGTTGTTCACTTGCGGGACGTCTTCCATGGAATCATACAGAGGTTGGACGCCATAGTGAACCCTGTCAAGGTATTGGGAGACTGGAAATTGCCTTCAGACATAGCTACCAATAATCTTCAGCTGACTTCAATGCTTGATTCTGCTCAAATCTACTCAAACCCTAGGTCGGTCTTCTGACAATCAACAGCTGCTCAAATCAAACTCTGGGTAATCACCTTCAGGAAACAAAGGCTGGATCAGAGCTCTGGCTAACTGGAGGATAATATGCAATGCAACACTGATATGCATATGATATGCAAGATGCAGCAAACAACGGGACCACAGCCCCCACACAAAATCTGAATACTGCTGCGCTGCTGACGGAGACGTTCTCTGAAAAGAAGACCAGAATAACGGGTAGGTTGGAAGTCAAGTTTCCTGCATTAAAAAACCCCCCCACTCACAGGTATGGACCTATATCTGACAAGGTACGGCATCCTATGCGGTCGTCAGCGTCACAGACTTTCAAGACTGACGATACGATTCCCAGAAGGAGTGGCATCATCAAGTCCTGAAGAGGCCTCACTTAGCTAACTTCCAAATGATCGGTTCCCAGAGTCGACAATCCTCACGTCTGGACTCCCCTCAGATCCTCAGGACGGAAAGGAGCACCTCTGCGAGAACCTCGTCTGAGCGCGAATTTTCGTAGGGAACTGTGCCTGCTCAGCAGACAGGTTCGTCTACTACTTCTCCGCAACTATATCTAGGTGCATACTCATACTCAAGCCCAGGTCCGGCTTATCTCAATATCATAGAATACCCGTAACACCCCAACAACAACAGATAATATCAATAAATAAGCCCCAAACAAGCGCTAGGATTGACTCTCTCTTAGGACGTTGGATCCCAAATTGACTCGCTTTCGGGACGTTGAATCCCTAGGAAACTATCACTTCCCCAGCAGAGTCGCCAGCTGTCGCTACTGCGAAAATCGGCGCCGGCTGACAGAAGAGTCGCCACCGTGCGTTATTTATCCCTCAGAGCGGGAAGGAAACGCTCGAAGTAAACCTCGCAAAAAACGGGGAAAAGGTATGGTCATTGCAACCATAACCTGGGTTCGGGAGTCGGTTACGCAAGGGGAAGGTATTAGCACCCCTCACGTCCGTCGTACTCGACGGGATCCACGCTTGCTTGGGTTGTCTACTGGATGCAAAACAATCTATCTACGGCTGCTAAATCTAAACGGAAGGGAATTGACTCGATAGAGCGTCGCACTCTATGCCTACGTATTCTCAGGAGAGAAAGTCAGAGTCAACGTAGTTCGGGACTACAGGGAAATTGGCTCGCCAAGACTACTTCCACTGCATGGAAGATCAAAGCTTAACGTAGTTCAGACTAACTACGGCTAAACAAACATTCTCACACAGCAGTGAGAAAAACAACTGGTTTCACAGGGTCGGGAACCTATGGGCAACAACTACGGCTTGGTCCTCAAATGCACTCGGGCAAGAGAGAAAAAAGGGTGATCAATTAGTCGTCAGTCGGGGAAAAGTCTCGATCGCCACAGCCGCGAGGAGAACAGAAAGTCAGTTGTTAGTGTGCTCGCTACGGATATCGCATCCTATGCCTACATATCCTCGTCTGGTACGAGGAATCAGAGCAGCTGTAGTTCGGCTACTATCGGGACCACAGCTCAAATCTCGTTTATTAATCTTCGTGAAAAAAAGGTTACAATGAGTGGATGCTGAAAACAAATCTCCTAGGAAATACTATCCTATTCTATACCTAAAAAATCGAAGGGAAAGTAGCCCCCTAACATGTGGGCTTCTAAACTATCCAGAAATCGTAAAATAATCCTCTATGGAAAAACCTAAAAGAAAATGCACTTAAAAATATTAAATCGACACTTTAATATTTTTTCTTTTTTCTTCTTTTCTTTTCAACATATTTTCCATATTTCTCTATATCTTTTTTTCAATATTTTTTCCTCAAATATTTTCTCAATATTTTTTCTCATGTATTTTTCTCTATTTTCCATATTTTTTCTATATTTTTCTCCATAATATTCTTTTTTCAAAATATATTCTTTATATATTTTTTCCTTTTCTTTTTCTATTTTTCAAATATTTCTCTTTATTCTTTTTCTTTTTTTCATAATATTTTTCCTTATTCTTTTCTTCACATAACTATACAAAAAGAAAAATATAGAGGAGGGGGGGTGCAATCTGTTTATAAAGGGATTAACAGAAAATAAAATAAAACTGTGAGGGCCCAGCCCAATAAAGATTTCAGAAAAAAAAACAATAGGGGGGGTGTGAGCGAACTGGGGGTGTACGCCCAGGCCTCGTTGGGCTCGGCCCACTCTCATCAAAAACGTGACTGGAGGTATCCCCCAAAAATCTGTTGGGCCTGGCCCCAATCCCCCTTTCTCCTTCCTCTCCTCACTCTCAGAACAACCCTAATCTTCTTTCTTCTCCCTTTTTCTGCCGCCGTCAACTTCCTCTCTGAGCCTCCTCTGTTCAACGATCCCTGAACCAAAACAGCCCTTCTTCCATTTTCTTCTTTCACCCACTCCTTGAAAACAAGCTATGGTATTGATTGTTATCGAAGATCTGTGTGGGTTTTTAAGGATTTCTGGTGATGAATATGCGAGGTAAAAATCGGAGGGGTCGTGTGCGTAAATGCTTTCTAGGTATTTGATGGGATAATTGATGAGCATCTGGAACTGTTGATGAAGGGATTTAACCGAAGAACGAGGATTCTTGATGATCTTCGTCGAAGATTAGCTCTGGAAATGATTCGTTCTGAAATAACGACCTTGACGATGAAGGATCTGATCTTTTTCTGAAGAACCTTGAAGGAGAAACGCGTTGGCGGTTTGTTGAACTTTCTGGAAATCGCCTGAGTTGTGGAGCGATTCTGGAGATGCGCTTTGAGTTTCTAGAACGAACACGTTGCAGTACCTGATGAAGACGTTTGGAGAATCTGGATCGTGATGAAGATCGTCTGGAAAAAATATGATGAATGTTGATGAACGTTTGTTGAAGTTCGTTGGAGAAGGTTTCTTGGAAACGTTTCAACGAACTGATGCATGTTCTTGAGTGCGTGGTTGAATCTGGAGTTTGTTGAGGATGATGAAGGAGGACGAAGATGAGATGAATCTGGGTTTTAGGGTTATTTTCTGGTATGATCGATGGTAGCCGGAATCTGGTAGTGGCGGTGGTTTCTGAGTTTTAGGGTTGTGAAGGATGAAGGTCAGGGGAAGAAGATGAAGATGTGTGGTTGAAGGAGGTACGCGGTGGTTTTCCTGGATTTGTTGAGTTGATGAAGCTTGATCGGAGTTCTGGAGCTTTGAGATTCTCCGGCGAAACTCTGGTGGCCGATGGGAGGAGGAAGAGTGAAGATTAGGGAGGGAAGATGAATGGTTCTGGTTTTTTTCTGGGTTTGGTGATTTTCCGGTGAGGGGGCGGTGGCCGCCGGCCATGCAGGCCGGCCGGTGGGCGTCTCAGGCGAGAGGCTATGGTGGAGCCACGTCGTGGAGATGGTGGAGTGGTGGGCGTGCATGGCTGCCACCTGTTGGGTGGTGTGGCAGAAAGAGGAGATGTTACGAGTGAGGTGGCGTGGCCATGTGAAGTAACGTGGGCCAGCCCTCCTGCTCACACGTGTACTGACTGAAGCTTTATACTGAGCTTAGATGCTGAGAACGTTTTGGAAGGTTCTGGAGAATACTTGAAAATTCTGGACATTGCTAGATTATTGCTGGACGAAAATGACCTTGAAGCTGGACTGAATTCTGGATTGGGCTGCGAATTTGGGACAATAAGGCCCACTGAAGAACTAATAAAATCCCACAAAAAAACTGCATAGTTAAGTGATTAAAAACTAATGAAAATGATTACCACTAATTAATCCTAACTAAATCTCAATTAATCCTAATCTGAAAACTAATCTAATAATATTCTAATAAATCCACTAATCTGAAAATTATTCTAATAAACCCTATATTAAAATTTTATTAAAAGAAAATCTATTATACTAATAAACTATTAAAAGAATAATTCTATTTAAAAATGAGAAATCTATATTATTTATCTAAACTCTATTTACTAATAAAAGAAAATCTATATTACCTTATATCTAAAATTAAAAACATTTAATTTTCTATTAACAAAACTCATTTATTTAATAAGAAAAAAAACTATATTAAAAGATTAAAAAAAAAGCTATTAACTATTTAAAAAAACCATTAATATCCTAGACAATTCTATATTATCCTAAAAACTCTATTTAAAAAGAATTAAAACTATTAAAAATCCTATTAAATCCTAAAAATGATTAAAATCTAAAAATCCTATTAATATTCTAAAATGATGAAAAATGATTTAAACCCTAAAATGATAAAAAATGGATTTAAAAAGAATTAAAAATATCAAAAATCCTATTAAATCCTAAAAATGATTGCAAAAATCCAGAAAAATCACGATAATTCCCAGAGGAACAAAATAAGCACCGAACGACACATACCACCGCGAGAGCGCACCAAAATAATCGGTAAAAAATAAACGGGCACCGAAATATCCCAAAAATGTGATTCTACCTATTTAAACTGATTAAAACCTGAAACACGAGACGAGAGCTGTGATCCCTGATAAAATCAAAATGAATGAAAGATGCCCTGTATGCGATATGCAGATGCGAATGCGATTATGCGTCGAAACATAGGACCAAATACGGGACCCGGTTGGTCAAATTTTAAGGTGCAACAAGGTCGACCTGCCAATATCTTGTGTCGACATATATTGGTCAGCACATCAAATAGAAGCTACAGGATTTAATATTGATGCGTGGGTGTCGACCTGAAAAGTTATGTGTCAACCTATACTAAAGTAGAAACTTCTATAGGTCGGTTTGTTCTTGCATGTGTCGACCTAAAATGTGTCGATCACCCAAAAACTTGTTTTTTAATGCATGTACGATGTAAAATACTTTTCTAAACCATTTTAATGCTTCCTAATAATAAGATGTTCATCTAGAATGGGAGGATATCGTCCAATACAAATTAACGCTACACTATCCTAGTTTTGAAATCATTCAAAATCCAAAAGTACACTCACATACTCCCATTTTTTTGATGATAGCAAAACATGAGACGATATATTTTACGATGTTATTGTCTTCATGAAGACTTCCCCAAAATATGTGCATCAAACTTCATCTTGTAGACTTCTCCCCTTTTGACAATATAAAAAAGAGAACAAGCAAACTATGAGAAGTATCTTAAATCTCATACAAACGAAAAAACTACACGGAGGCAATTTGTAAAGATAAGACTATCGACGTGAATGCAAGCAAACAAAGAAATAATATAACATAATTGCCACTTATTGATGCCCAGTTACATAAAGAATATGAACATGAAACATACAGTGTCATCAAAAACCCTTGAGGTTGATACAAAAGCGACATGATTATGTGACATATGTGAAGGTTACGAGAAACACAAGAAAGGGGGTTTGAATTGGGTTTCTAAAAATCAATGCTTTTTCAAAACCAATCCAACAAACAAGAACAATAATAATAATAAAAATAACAAGTTATTTTTATCCTGGTTCGCCTTCTCAAAAGGACTTAATCCACTATAATAAAATTGATGAAAAACACCACAAAGACAAATGTCCTTGTCTTCTTGAGTATACAGACTAAACCCTAGTCACTCAAGGTAATCACTCAAACAGATTTGAGATTTTACAACTATGTTTACAAAGATTGCTTCTACAAAGATGATTAACACAATGTTTAAGTACAGGTAAAATATTCACACAATTTGAACAAAAGTTCTAAGTGTGTCTATACAATATTCACAAGAATAATATCAGAGAATGTGGTAGCTTGAATTATAGTAGTGAATAACTTGTGAATTAGCAGCTCGTTCCATTCTTCAAGTCTTCCTTTTATAGCCAAGGTAAGATCCATTGGAGGGGAGGGGTAGAATGGCACTTCATATATGAGATGGCGCCTTGAATATCCATTATTAAGGTGGGAGACAAAATCGTACAACATAAATGTTCATACTCCACGGAATCCTCATAGTGGAAGGAATGTTTTGATCTTGTGTGAGGTATTATTTATCTCTCATTCAATGGTCTAATCTTGTCATCATCTAAGTATCAGAGGATTTTGAATGCAGACTATTGAAGCATGGTTAAAAGGTTCAAGAGCCTTATTGAGAACCTTCAGAACTAAAGTCTTCAGAGTCTTGACATTGTTCATCAGAACCTGGTCTTCAGAGTCTTCAGCACCTCCTTCTTCAGAATCTTCAATTCTTGAGCACAGAGTCTTAAGTAATATAAAACTTTTAGAGTCTCACCAGTTAGAATCTCAATAAGAGGATTTAGCACGAAAGTTCTTCAGAATCGTTGTCTAATAGCTTTCTTGATCTTAACGCTGCTTGTTTCTCTTCATAGTCAGAGTGTGCTTAATTCAGAATCTGATGACGTCACTCGTCAATGCTTCAGAGTCAAAACCTGTAGATTAAAATATACACACTTGGCAAAAACTATTAGTATACAAAATTATTCTCTAAGAGTCAATGTATTGTTATCATCAAAACTAAAGGCCAGATGCAGAATTAAATCTTGGTCTAACAATCTCCCCCTATTTAATGATAACAAAACCATGTATTTTGATGAACAACTTTTGTATGGTTTAATCTCATAAAATTATCAGAGTGAGGTTTTTAAGCTCCCCCTGAATTTTATATTGTTAAGAATTTATTTTCAATCTTAGAATGTCAGATTTAAGTATGCAAGTTCCTCCTGAATTCAAGACTTAAAATATTTTTAACATATATAAACATGTTAATTCAGCATGAAATAAATAACTTCGCTTTTCTACATAAGTCGAGTTGCTATAACTTTTTCTTTAGATCAATAATTGATCAAAGCTTTCTGATATCTAGGATCAGAGCTGTATCATAGCGTATTTTTTGTCTGGTATCATAACCTTGTTAGTTATTGAGTGATATCAGATCAAGGTCACGAGTGTCAGAACTTTAGTAGAGCATATCTCTAATTTGATTTGTCCAGAGTACTGGTTTCAGAACATGCATGCATCTGGTTTAATGCCTTAGTTCAAATCCTTAGTTCTAGAATACTTTGTCAGAATGATGAACTTTTTCAAAGTTCTCAAAATTTTACCAAGTTAAAAACGTTAGAAACATGTTTCAGTTTTCATAGTGGGATACAGATATATCAAAATCATTAACACTTTTTCTCTCCCTTTGTCATCAATAAAAAAGAATAAAGAGACAAAGAAAAAATAAGCCAAACAAAAGAAGTTTTCATTAACTAAACAAGATAGGCGAGCACATAGAAAAGGAAACATACGAACAATACAAAGATAACATAAAGTTTAAAAAAAACTAAGGTGCATAAGGGTTCTTGAGTAGTCTAGAAAGAATATCTACAAGCAAACCTTCAATTTTTGAAGTCTATTCCTTCACTTCTAAGTTCTCTTGAGCCAGAAACTCCAACTTCTTTTAAATGAAATCCTCAGAACCCGATATTTCCTTGGTGCCAGAAGCATTAACAACTTCCACAGAGGTCTTAGCCGAAACTATAGAACTCTGAACAGGGGCAGAGGAACCACTTCTAGAGCAAGAAGCAGAAGAATGTCTAAAACCTTCTTAAGTAGAGATTCAACTATTCCAGAGAGTCTGATATGGAAGTTCCTCTTAGCTTCCTTCAGCCAGGAAACCTCCAACTCTTTAGAGTTGGCTGCAATCTATCTCCTGAAAGCCTCAGTCAGATCACATACTTCAAAGAAGTTTGCATCTTCTTTACAAGCTTCAGTGAGAGCATGGAATATTTCAGAAGCATCTTCTCCAAACTGAGAAAATAAATCATCAATGGAAGTAGGGCAGATCTTTGTTTTAGAGTGTGTTTGATTGAAGAGCGGTTGATGGGGTCTGTCTGGGTAGACTATGAGTTCAGTTTCTGGCTCATCATCAGGAATGATGGGTGGTTGAGAAGTGTGGTTATTAGAATGAGATGTGTTTGGTGGTGGTGGAATAGTTTGGGATTATGGGTGAGAAAGTCGATGTTTAGAAAGTTCAGCTCCTTGATATACGGTTAAAAGAAATGGTGGAAATGTTAAAAGTTCAGCAATAAATATGGGTATAATGGTGGGAACAAATGAGTTGGAAATAGAGTTATTAATATTTGGATTTATGGTTTGGGGGAGCAGAGGGAGTGATGGGTTCTAGAATGAATGGAATGGAATAGGTTATAGTGGATATGAGGATGGATGAAGTATTAACATTAGAAATTTAAAGTGTGATAGAAGTAATAGCTACTTTAGAAGAGCTAGTAGCAACAGTGGCAACAACAACAACAACAACAACAACAACAATAATTGTTGCATCAAAAGATGTCGTCGGAGCTGAACTTCTTAAATTTTTCTTCTTAAATTGAAATAAAAAGAAAAAAAATACCATAGACAATGTTCTACAGCAATCATAAGCATTGTATTTGTTTCCTCTTGATCACGATAACAATGAAAGTATTTAGGATGAACACGAATACGAATGACCTAATTAACCAATTATTCATGGTGCACTAATGGATCCAAATGAAAATCCATGTTAACTTATATATAATATTAATAATATTTTCAAAAAGAAAATCACTCCTTCTGTAATAGGAGGAGAAAAGCACGAATGACATGCCAATGGAAAAGAGAGTATTATGTCGTACATTAAAAAATAGGAAAAAAATTTGAATCAACTGTATTATACTCTTTCCAAAAGGTATTATTCTGGACTGGGCCGATACCTGCCCCACGGTCGGGCAGGCCCAACCCAATTTCACATTGGGGAGGCCCAATCCTTCTCCTTATCAGGCACACTCAGTGTTCTCTGCAGTCGGGCAGGTCACCACCTAGCTTGGGGAGAGCTCACGCGTATTCCCCACGTTCTCCACGTGCCCCCCCCCCCCCCCGCACGGGGACACGTCATCAGGCAACTACCCCCTTCCGAAAGAACTGGTCAGCCCATCTTCCGAAGATCACGGGGTAGTTGATCCAGGGAGAAGATCATGTGATGGTATTCCCTACGCCATGTAAGCCCTGACAGTTACTCGTGTTAGGCCTTGCAATCCAACCCAATACAAAGTAACTGCTGGATCAGCGCTTGGGGCACATTATAAATACCCCCATTTCACTAGAAGGTCAGGTAATCTGAACTCTACACCTATTTTATGTACTTGCTCTCTCTAACTCCGTTACTCACTTTAGCATCGGAGTACCTTGCAGGTACACCCCCTTCTCCTCTTCAACACTGGTGAACACAGGAGCTTACAACGCGTGGCAGGCTGGTGATCCCTTTTTGATTCGGTAAGATGAGTGGCGTCGTCTGTGGGAACCCTTTCCTACCCCCATTCTTTTCCTATAGAAGCATAGAAGCTTAAGAACCAAAGCAATATTCAACCTCCGTTTGATCATGGTCAGCTCATGCAATGACAACGCTCTGGAAACCACCTTCGCATTATTCACCAACGGTGACGGACACGACCCCAACGTGACCATTCACATCGAAGAGAGCGAATCCAAGGACGGGTACAACACCTCTCCCTCTTCAGAAGATGCGGCCTTCAACGCCGCCCGACGCTTTGATAGCCCGACTGTCTACCAGCCGATCCCGGTGCTGCCCAGTGTCGACCCAACTATGGTGGCTCTATTTGTGGCGATCAACCAGACAAATCTGATGATTTTCCAACATAATGAGCAAATAGGGATACTCGAGAAGGAGAGAAAATCATGTTCTTCCCCACGGAGGCATCGTCGCCTTGTTTTTAGCAGTCCCTCTCCTCCTCTGCAGAGGACACGACACGATGACTCTCGGAGCCCTTCTCCCTGATAGACTGGACATCGTCCTCACCTGGAGCGGCTTCAGCTAATGGCCACTTAAAAATTGCGACTGATCCCCTCCCCGAAAGGAGCGACATTCCCCCACTCATAAGAGTAATAAAGCTAACGGATTCGTCGAGAAGCCAAAGATTCGACCAAGGATTCCTTTCGGTGAAACAAGAACAATCAAGGTGACCTTTCCCCTTCTCGATCACCTGTCAGGAGCAACGAGGATGATCAGTGCTCACCATTGTCCAGGGCCATCAGGGAGACTCCCTTGCCCATCGAGATGGAAAAATCCCTGCCTTGGCGACTTATGATGGTAATAGACTCAAGCGACAATATCGAAAGCATCAATGTGATGCTCGACTATCAGAATATTCGGGGAGCCATCAAGTGAAGATTTTTCCCCACTACCCTAAGGAAGGGTGCTATGGTGTGGTACAAGTGTCTCGCGCCTAAATCCACCACCTCTTGGGGGAACTGAAGAGGCAGTTCTCCAGGCACTTCACAGCTTCCCGGCGCCACCCGAAGACGGAAGCAACCCTGGAAGCCATCATCTAGGGAAAAGACGAACCTCTTCGGGATTACATAGAGACATTCAAACGTGAAGTTGTCCAAGTGTCCACCTTGGACGACATGAAGAGATTTTTAATCGAGCAAGAACTGCAGCCTCGCACCGACTTCGTCAAGGCCGTCAACATTGAAAGGCCCCGCACCTTAAATGCTCTCATCCACAAGGCCCAAGCATACATCCATTATGAGGAAATAGAGGCCGCCCACTCCGCCCGCGACAAGCAGAATCAAGAAGGCGTCAGGGGCACCAGGCATAAGGATACTGATGTTCCCTGACGAGGCGGGAAAGAAGAAGAGAAGACCGGTCCCGAGAACAGAGGGACCCAACAGACAGGTTCACTGAGTACATGCTACACATAGCTCCCCGCAAGCGCATCCTGTCCAAGTGTATCAACTCATAATTTTAGAGAGTTGGTGTTCATTTTCCAAAACCGACACCCCTTAAACCCAATGTCGACAAGTCCAAGTACTGTGGATTCCACTGGAGTCATGGACACGTCAAGGAAGATTGCATCCACCTCAAGGATACAATTGAGATCCTCATCAAGGAGGGGCACCTGAAATAGTACACCGGAGAAGCGAGGTTCCTCGACAGGAGACCCGTGAAGCCAAGAGTGTCGAAGAGGTGTTACCACCCTCTGCAGAAATCGGACTGCAAGTTACCCTGTGTGTCTCCTGGCCAGAAGACTTCCTTTTTCCTGGCGAACTTGACGCACCGCTATCCACCCACAGTGCATAGAAACACTTCCCCGCTGCAACGATCATATCCGGTGGGGGCCCCAGCAAGCTCTCAGTTGGTTCGGTCATGAGGAAATCCGAGGAGCTGATCGACAAGAGCTCGAAACAGAGCTCCACCCTCGACAAGTTCAAGGTTCAACTGAACCTGATTAATTTCTGCATCGAGGAGCTACCCGGGGGTGCAGCCAACTCCAGCATTCCCCTCTTGATCAGGGCTCAGATGATGAACTTTGACGTGCACCGGATCCTAGTCGACCAAGGAAGTTCGGTGGATATAATGTACGTCCATCTGTTCACTACCCTCCAGCTCGACAAGAGCCACCTGACCCCATACGTCGGCTCCGACCTATAGGGCTTCAACGACACCACCACAAAGCCGTGGGAATACGTGGAACTGCTCGTCACATTTGGAGTTAAGGAGATCGCCGGACAGGTGAAGGTTCGCTTCTTAGTGGCTGAATGTCCCTCGTTGTACCAGTGCATCCTGGAAAGATCGACCCTAGCTGGAGTGATTGTAATACCAGCTAAAGTGCACCTGAAGATGAAGTACTACACGACTAGAGGTCGGGTCGTCACCCTCCACGGGGACATCGAGGCGCCCAGAAAATGTTTCGAGGCGGAAATCAAAGGGCTCAACTTGATCAACATCACCCCAAGACAACTGGCAGACTAGCCCGGACTGAAGAGCAGAGACCACTACCCCGCATCAACTTCGTCGATCTCGACATCTGCTTCCCTAAAAAGCAGGAACAGAGTGCAAAGTTTGAAGATGCACCTCCAACAGACAATAGGCAGGCGTCCCACCCAGCACACCCCATTCCAGATGGAGACTTTGAGCTCATCACGCTCAGAGATGACCCAGGAAGAAGCGTGAAGATTGGCATGAGACTCCTCAACCTAGCGAGGAAGTAACTAAAGGTCTGCCTTCGGGAAAACGCTAGCCTGTTCGCATGGAGCACTACTGAGATTCCCGGCCTCGACCCCAACGTAGCATGCCACCACCTCACCATTGATCTGGCTGCTAGGGCCGTAGTTCAACGTTGGCATAGGCAATCTCCCGAGAAAGCGGAAGCTTCTGAAAAAGCTGTAAAATACCTCATAGAGGCAAACTTTATATCAAAAGCTCAATACACAACCTGGTTGTCCAATGTTGTACTTGTTAAAAAACTTAATGGAAAATGGAGGATGTGTGTTGATTATACTGATCTCAACCGGGCATGTCCCAAATATGCTTACCTGTTACCTAACATCAAACTCGTCAATAATTCTATAGGTTTTAAGCTATTGTCATTCATGGACGCGTACTCAAGGTACAATCAAATCCCCATGGCGAAGGCCGACAAGTAATACACGACCTTCATGACCGAGTTGGACAACTATTATTACAATGTAATGCCTTTCGGTTTGAAAAACGCTAACGCGACTTATCAGCGGATGATGAACAAAGTCTTCCAAGGAGATATCAGGGACATGCTCCAGGTCTACATGGACGACATGCTCGTGAAGTCACGGGAAGAAATCGACCACACCACCCATCTCAGAAAGATATTTGACACGACGAGGAAATGCATAATAAGGTTCAATCCGGAGAAATGCACCTTCAGCATATGGGCGGGCAAGTTCCTCAGCTTCTACTTAACAGACGAGGAATAGAGGCAAATTCAGACAAATGCAGGGATTTCTCCGAGTTCGTAACGTCGAACATGAAAAAGTAAATTCATTCCCTAAACGGGATGCTCGTGTCACTATTCCGTTTTGTTGCTAAGTCTGTCCAACACGCCCTCTCATTATTCAATCTTCTGTGCAAGAAGGCCGCATTCAAATGGACTAAGGAGCGCAATCAAGACCTCCTCCACCTCAAACAAGTCCTCTCAGAACCACCGGTACTGTCGAGGCCCAAGGTCGAGGAAACCTTGTACTTATATCTTGTTGTCACTACTAAGGCCGTCAGCGCAACACTGATTCACGAGACTCCCGAAGGACAGAAGCCGATATACTTCACGAGCAAAGCCCTCCATGGTCTCGAGCTCAGGTACTAGTAGATCGAGAAGGTTGTTCTGGCCCTTGTCAACGTGCCCAGGAGGTTACGACATTAGTTTCTGGCCCACACGATCATGGTCAGAACTGACCAGCCTGTCAAATAGCTACTCGGGGCCCAGACATGTTAGGTAGAATGCTCAGATGGTCACTCGAACTCTCAGAATTATACATCTAATACGAGAGAAAAAAGGCCCTCAAGGCATAAGTTTTGGCCGACTTCGTCCCCGAAATGACCTCCACGGAGTCCCTAATCCCCGGGGCACATAAGTGGACCATCTTCGTCGATGGCGCCTCTAGCTCGACGGGAAGTGGAGCGGGCATCATCTTGGAGAATGAATAATGCGTCTTGACAAAAGTCTCCCTCGACTTGGAATTCCCAACGTCGAACAACCAAGCCAAATACGAGGCATTCCTCACAGGACTCCGCCTGGCCGAAGACCTTGGCGAAGGAGGTAAAGATCTTTACCGATTCCCAGCTCGTTGCCTCTCAGGTGCGGGGAGAGTAATAAGCCAAAAACGACAACCTCGCCGAGTACCTCGCCTTGGTGAAAGAAAAAATGAAGAGCTTCAATTCTGCGGAAGCGTGACACGTTCCCACGAACATAACACCAGGGTATATATCTTGTCGAAACTAGCGAGCACGAAGAAGGATGAAAATAAGTCTGTAATCCAGGAGGTTCTCCCTTGTCTGAGCATCGAGAAAAACACAACGACAGTCAAGGTTAATATTATCAGTGACAACAACTGCTGGATGACCCCCATATACAACTACCTCAGCACAGGGAGACCGCCCGACAATACAAAAGAGGCCAACATGGTCAGATGTCGAGCCTGCTCAAACGTCTTGATCGAGGAAAAATTGTACCGGAGGGGGTTCTCCATTCCCCTCCTCAAGTGCGTCGACGAATCCAAGGTACCGTGCATACTCCGAGATGAAGGAATCAACTCTTAGCACCTCGGCGGGAAATCACTCGCTCATAAGGCACTATGAGCAGGATATTATTGACCCATCATGCATCAAGATGCCAAAGAGCATGTCAAGAAGTGCGACAATTGCCAACAACACAGGGACATGCAACTGGCCCCGCCTAACGAGCTCAAAACGCTATCATCCCTATGGTCGTTTGCCTGGTGGAGGATGGACATCCTCGGGCCCTTTACCATAGGGTCATACCAAAACAAGTATCTGATAGCCGACGTCGACTACTTCACTAAGTGGATAAAGGCCAAAGCCTTAGCCAAAATCACAGCCTAAAATATACTTCATTTCTACAAAAGGAATATACTTTCCCGGTTCGGCGTACCCCAAACAATCATCACCGACAACGGGACTTAATTCACTGACAAGAACTTCTAGGATTTCGTTACCAAACTGGGCACAAAGCAACACTTTACATCGGTCAAGAACCCGCAGACAAACGGGCAGGCCGAAGCCGCGAACAGGATGATTCTGCGTGGCCTAAAACGAAGACTGGAAGACGCCAAGAAGAGGTGGGTCAAAGAGCTACATAGTGTGCTCTAAACCTACAGGATGACCCCACACTCGATGACAGGGGAGACCCTGTTCCGACTAACATACGAGGTCGAGGCGGTGATTCTGGTAGAAATAAGGGAACCCTCAAAGAGGCCTGAGTTCCCCCTCGACGAGGAAACCAACGACGAGGCCCTAAGGGAAGAACTCGACCCAGTTGAAGAGATCCGGCCGGGGGCATCCCTCTGTGAAGCCTTGCTCAAACAAAAGATAACTTTACGACATGACAACAAAGTCATCAAGCGCAAGTTCCAGGTAGACAGTCTGGTCTTATGAAGGAATAAGAAGGACTCACACGAGGGAAAACTCGCCGCAAACTGGGAAGGTCCCTACCGGGTCCGAGACAAAACGGGCAACAGGGCCTATTACCTCAAAAACCTACACGGAGAGGAACTTGCTCGACTATGGAACACTGAAAAGCTCAAACAATACTACAGTTAGCCACTTCCCGCAACCTACTAGCGTTGCGACCACAGGGGCGTGATAGGGTACAAGCGTGACCCCTAAATTCAAAACAAAAAGACAAAAGTATGCCCTTTGTGTGTGCGAGCAGACTCTTGATCCGATGGGGACCCCTCAATCGAGCTCCAATATATGTCGAGTCGAGCAAACCCCTGATGATGAGCAAACAACAACGTTATTTCATACATACATGAAAAACAAGAAAAATAAGGCACGCACAACATAAAAGTTAAATACTACATTTCCAAAATGCGGGCAGAGCCTATTATTCAAATGTTACAGAATATGGCACGCAGGCTGAAGACAATTACATCAAACAGGCACGCATGCCAAAAAAGAAAAACAAAAAAACAACACTAGGTAGCTACATTCTCCTCAGGTTAGTCGCCCACCACGAATTAGCCGTCATCTTCATCCTCGACATTAGGTGCGACCACACGACTCTCGACCACCTGGTGATAAGGGTCTGTCCCTTCGGTGACGAGCTCGACGCCAGGGTTCACGAGCTGGAGCTTCTCCACAGCACAGTTAAAACCCACCTCGAGAGCCCCCATGCAATCCTGCTCGAGCTCCCGGATCTTCGACACCAGGTTAACCCGAGATGCCATGAGCTTCTCTTCAGTGGACTCATCCTCAGCAGGCCTTAATGCTGCTTCCAACTTGGAAATCCTTGCCAAGAGCTTTGCCCTCTCCTCGCCGATGGCCTTCACCTGTTTCTCCATCTCGCCGCAGAGCTTAAGCTGGGTTGCATTTCTTTCCTTGCACTCGTTGAGGTCAGTTGCCATTTTGTTTCTCTCAGCCTTAACGGTCGTGAGGTCATTCTGCAGCCTGGTCAGGTTAAGGGAAGGGCAGGTCTCATCGTCGAGAACCAAAGCCGTTTCAAAAACCCGCATCACCGTGACCATATCCTCTGATAAGGTTTTCCTCCTCGCCTTCCGGTCAACGCCCAAGATGGCCTTGGACTAAACACCACTCACGATCGGGGAATTGGCCCCGCAGAAGAAATCAGGCTGCAAATAGCAGGGTAGGAGCACAAACTTCTCCTCGAAAATTCTCCCCATGAGGTCGAATGTCTTGGGCTTGCCGACCCGTTGTCTCTTAGGGGTCCCCTGCGAGGTTGGAGATTGGCTACATTAGAGGGGAAAAAATGAGCCTCCAGGTGTATGGTCGGGACCGGGCATCTGCTGTACTTGGATGACTCGACCCTTGCCAGCCTTTTTCCCACCCTTGATGGTCGTCAGCTTCTTCACGTGTTCCTGCAAGCTCGACATCTCACCTGCAAAAGAAAAAAATAAGCAAGTCAGTAAACGGAAAACCAACTACAGAAATATAGAAGGAACCCGAGCGAAAGGGGTGCCTGCTACCTAAGAATTGTAAGGCTTCCTCGTCAGACGCACACTCATGGATGGCCTTTGTGTTTATCAATCGTGGCTTTCGAAGAACCTCCCCACGGGCGTTAAGGACAAAATTCACGTCCAGAGTCACACATTTCGTGAGGGTCAAGCCAGAGACAAACTCGATAAGTTTCTGGTAGGCCAGTCAGACCTGACTATGTAGTTGTTTGTGCCCCTTTTGAAGTGCTCCTCCGTCCATTCCAATGGAAAATTCGATTCTAAGACCTCCTCCGTTGCCCATTTTCCTCCCTGACCACGAGGTCATACAGCGGGTCTACGAACACATGGGTGATGGGCTTGACAATGAAGTATCAGTTTTTGAAGGTACAAATAGAGTCTAGATACGACTGAAAACTCTCCTCGGCTGCTTCAGGGACACCCAGTTGTGCCAACCTTCGAATGTCTTTCGTTGAAGATGCAGAAGAAAAGAGTCAGCATGGTCCCGACATTGAGGTACTGACATACGAGCTCGTACACCCGCACGAATGCGATCGCGTTAGGATGGAGCTGTGAAGGCGCCAGGCGCAGCCAGGCGAACACTTCTCTTTGGAAATCACTAAAGGGAAGACACGAGCCCGCTTCTCAAAAAGTGGATTCATACATGGGAAACCTCATCCATTTGAAAGAAAAGCATATCTGATGGTGTTCCCGAGGAACTTAGTCCTTACACCCACATCCTAGCTATCCGGTGTTACATATCAGAGCCGACCAACCAAAAGAATGAAGACACGCTTCACAAAAAGACCTCCAGCATACCTACTCTGCAATGCCTCCTAGAGCATCATAAAACAGCAGAAGGGTGAGAAATATTATCATAATAACAATGCATATAATTATATATCTTAGCATAAAAATACACATATTCTACATTCTCACCACAATTCATCACAACTCACTCATATACATCACAATGTATGTATATATATATATATATATATATATATATATATATATATATATATATATATATATATATATATATATATATATATATATATATATATATATATATATATATATATATATATATATATATATATATATATATATATATATATATATATATATATATATATATATATATATATATATATATATATATATATATATATATATATATATATATATATATATATATATATATATATATATATATATATATATAACCAAGCATATTCATCATGCATACTTTCACAATTCTTATCATTCCACATAAACATACACATTTATGTTTATTCACCAATGTACAATTATAAAGATGATAAATGCAAACCATAGAGACCGACTCACGACTCTATGCAAATGCAATACGGTACCGACTCAATCATCTCAAGTTCACTCAGGAACTTATTGGAACCATCGCTCGTTACCAATGTAACTCCCCGTCGGGCCTACGATGTTCACCCATTGCTCACACCTCACATAGGCACACAATGTTTGTGGATTGCTCACACCTCACATAGGCACACAATCCGATTGCTCACACCTCACCTAGGCATACAATCATTTGTAATCATCGCTCATACCTCACATAGGCACACGGCGTTACAACGGATTCTCATTAGAATCATACAACACAAGAATGTACATCATTATGCTTCACATACAAAATGACTCAAGACACTCTTGAAATGCATACATATTTACAATATATTCATGCATTCATCTCATTCTATCATATACAATCTATATACATTCACAATATATTCCACAATCTAGGATTCACGCCATACGGCTACCCACAACATATCATATAACAGCACACAAGCTACACGTTTCGGAAGAAGGTTGATCAACATCTGAGTCGAAGAATCGATATTGGATGGGAATCCACCTTCTTTTTGGAAAATCTTGTTAAGAGATGAAGAATAATGAGAAAGTGGGTTTCTAGGTCACAAATATCACTTTTCAGCAAAAACAAAAGAAAGCAGACGAAGAAGATATTTATTTAGTTTTTACAAAAAGTAGCCATGCTACTTATAGAAAAAGTGTTGTGCTGACATGCTCGCTAGGCGAGCAGAATGGTTCGCCTAGCGAGCCCTTCGTTGCTTCACTCGCTCCAGCGAGTTTTGGTCTTTTTGATTCTGTCCAAGTGTGGGAGTGTTCGCTGGCAGCTCGTTGTGTGCTCGCCTAACGAACACTTCGCTACCTCACTCGCCAGTGATTCGCCTAGCTTCCACTCAAAACTCAAACCCTCAATTATCCAAAAATATCAAAAGTTATGAAATCACCCGAATTCAATCAAACAAGTTTCAATAGTCACGACCTAATATTCCTCAACTAAACTACGCAATTTATTTCGAATTCTAACCGTGAAAACATCGGTTTCTATCGATTTCACCAATTCGACCTAAAATGAAAATATGTGGAAAAACAACCAAAACAATTCAAACAAAACCATACATAATCATACACAATGATAAGATAACAATATTTCACACCCTTATCTGATCAAATCGATTCCTAGAAGTGTTCTTGATGATTTTCCAAACTTTCTCTCTTTTCTTCTTTCTTTCTCTTCTCTTTCTTCCTTTTTTTCTCTTTTCTCTCCTCTTTCTCTTTTATATCTTTCTATTCTATTTCTTTTCTATTACTTTTTCTCACAAAATATCTAATAATTCATTTTCTTACATAATATCTAACTTAACATTAATTAAGAAATATCTAAAATACCCTCCAACCTAATTTCCCCGAAAACTCTCAAAAACGATAAAATAACACAATATGCAAACATAACATATTAACACACCAATTGCACAAATAAAATAATAATCACCAAAATAAAATAAAAGACTCAACAAAAATGGGAAATCAGAATCGGGGTGTTACAATACTCCTCCATGATATTTTGATATATGATTGAAATGTATGGATGACAATTTAGTCCATCCTCAATGGATACCTACAAAATTACCCTTAAGGGTAAGGTAAAAACCCACAAAAATGGGTACGGACACGGACTTTGATAATTATCCACTTAAATAAGTAGTGATGGATGCTGGGATGGACACCTGAGTATCCACCTCGCCCCATACTTGCACAATATATATCTATATATTTTAATTTAGATTATCATATAAAAATAAATGCTTATAATTTTTTTTAAAAACATCAATTTTGAACTACTACATATGTAATATAAGTGATCGTTATTTGATAATTCAACAATAATTTTTTTTAAAAACTTTTTAATGTTTTTAAAAACTTAAAATATTATGATATTTTATACTTGATATATTTATTTTTATTAACAATGCGGGTAACAGGTACGAGTACAAACACTTATATACCCGTAGGATACGGGGACGAGTGTCAATGTTGATACTCAAGCGGATATGAGCTCGAGTACGAAGATTTTTTTCAACTGCAGACATGGAGACGGGTACTATAGTACCCTATCCAAATCCTTTTCATTACCATCCCTATTAAAATGTATGATAGTTTAGATATTACTCATTCTGTCCTAAATTATAAGTCACTTTGTCAAAAAAATTGTCCGAAAATATAAGTCACTTTGTCAAAAAAATTTGTCCCAAATTATAAGTCACCTTACATTTCCAATGCAATATTAATGATATTTTTTCCAATATACTCTCAAATATTTATTACTACCTATGTTCCAAATTATAAGTCACTCTCCAAAAAAAAAAATATTTATCCCAAATTATAAGTCACTTTAGAATCACAATATAATATTAATGACTTTTTTCTTAATATACCCTTTATTATTTATTTCTCTTTCTTCTTTTTATTCATTTAGTCCATTTTTTAATATAATGAATGAATGACAGTTTTATAAAATCATACATCATTTTAATTTTCTATAAAATAATAATTGTATTTCTTAAACAGTATAAAATGCTCAAAACATCTTATAATTTGGGACGAATAAAGTATTATTTATTCTTTTTCTTTTATGTAATTATAAAGGATATTATTGTAAATTTATATATAATTTATCTTTTATATAAAATAATAATTAAATTTCTTGATTTATGAAATGTCAAAAACATTGTATAATTTAGAATAGAGGTAATAATGTTTAAAAATGTGATATATATATATATATATATATATATATATATATATATATATATATATATATATATATATATATATATATATATATATATATATATATATATATATATATATATATATATATATATATATATATATATATATATATATATATATATATATATATATATATATATATATATATATATATATGAAAAAAATTATAATCCATCATCTAAAAAAACTCCTCTTATCATTAATATAAAAAATAATATTTTATAAAAAATCAATGAATTTGGAATACATATAGTCTAAATAAATTAATTTTTCAATTAATCTAAAAAATTTCATATTAAGAATTTATATTAAAAAAATTAAATATGGTAAGTTTCAAGTGTTCGAGGAATTTTGATTTTATATTAAAAGTTAAAAATAGTAATTTTTGAACAAGTGGAGGTGGGGGTAATTGTTATTCGAAAACGGAGAGGAGAGTAACAAT